>VYZR01014400.1:32911-43512 GCA_013400675.1 Oxylabes madagascariensis
AGACTGGACTTAACTGCCAGTGATGCCTGTGACTTGGCAAAAAAAAGCTTTGAGTCCATCAAATTGGGTTATTACCTGCAGTGAGAGCATCGTATTAGTGGTGCTGGCATGTACAGGGAGCTGCCTCATACCCCAAAGAACAGGACGGGAAACAGCCTTGGGATGTGCTCCCTTTCTTCCACTTCTGCTTAAATATCAGCCTGGCCAGGAGGGCTAATTAACAACTATCATTGCTTTTTAAAACACAGCTCGTCCTTTGTGCCCGTGAATAACCTACTGAAGAATTTAGCTCTGCTATCTTAATCTCTGATTTTGACCTTGTGTTACATTTGTTCAAATTATGCTGCCTTCAGGGTAAGATCAGGAAAACAAATGATAGTTTATATCACAAGTAGAAGTCTCTCAATTAAACTTTTTTGAAATGACAAATCTGGATATTGCCTATTTTTCTAAAGAGGGTAGTTGGGCACTGGAACAGGCTCCTCTGACAGGGAAGTGTCACAGCACCAAGCCTGACAGAGTTCAAGAAGTGTTTGGACAGTGCCCTCAGGCACATGGTGTGACTCTTTGGAATGGTGCTATGCAGGGCCAGGGGTTGGACTTCGATCCTGGGGAGTCCCTTCCACCTCAAGCTTATTCTGTGCTTCTGTGATACTCTTTTCAAAGATGAAGTGAAAAATAGACACAAGAGATGCAGAAAACTTCTCCACAAGGATGTAGTGACTTACAGATCATACTATAACTAGTGAAACTCTGCTCAGTCCAATATGTCATTTAAAAGAATTTCAAAAGCACTTTTGGAAACACCTTCCCAAACTTTCTTGGATCTCTCACTTTAATAATCAAGTCTTAACAAGTGTTGTTATAGTTAAGGCTAATAAATGTTAATATGAGCATGTGAACTCTCTACTGCTTTTCAGAGCTATTTTGAAGGCAACATTGAATTCAGAAACATCCATTTTGTATATCCAACAAGGCCGGAAGTTCAGGTTTTGCAAGGACTCAATGTGAAGGTTAACAAAGGACAGACTCTGGCGTTAGTAGGAAGCAGCGGCTGTGGCAAAAGCACATCCATTCAGCTCTTGGAGAGATTTTATGACCCTGTGGAGGGACAAGTGGTAAGAATAGACTTGTGTGGTTATTAATAGTAATTAAATCTACAGAACTCTTTATCTGCCAAGGTTTCAGAGGCTTTTGACAAGCCTGGCAGTCCCTCTGCTGAGATGCCTTTTTTTAGAGGTGTGAGTTACAGAGTCTGTGCATCCAGTGGATCTGTAGACAATCCCCAAACCCCTGTCATTGCCTGCCCTGTGCATTTGCCCACATGTACCAGCAGTGGCATTCATGCTGGCACAGTGTGCTTCCTCAGGTCACAGATCTTGCCTGGGAAAGGAATGACCGTGTCCAACTGCATTTCCTCCCCAAGGCTCCTCACACCCTGGTCAGACAGGGACACAACTATTCCACACAAATCTTGCTTGTCAGTGTGGAAGTTTTCTTGCTGATGTGAATTAACACGTTAGGGACACAGATACATTCTTCATATAACACAAATGTAATCTCATATAGATGTTACTGTGTCACCATCAGGATGTCCCAATGGATTTTTGATGTGACTCCTGTTAATGGGTATAAAAAGTTGAAAGAATGCGCCTTTGGAGGTTATAAGATCAAAAGGCCTGCAGCTGAGAATATTTATTGTTGTGTTCAGCTTCTTAAGGGACAGGTTTTCCCATGAGCTTCCTGGTGCTCCTTGTTGTCAGTAGAGCTGGAAGGACCACAAGAACAACCTGTTACCTGCATGTTGTTTCTGCTTGCTAGCAAACAGAAGCAAAACAACACAAAATTAAAAACTAATGCAGGAAAATATTTCATCTATTCTGCTGGTTCTTTTCCACTTAGCATGCAAATCTTACTTGATTACATCTGGTAAAATAACACGTAATGGGCTTTCTCTTAGACTTCATGTTTCCTGTTTACAGCCAATATGTGTGGATGAGCTCAGTAGCCAGCTTGGTATCATGTTTCTGTTGCTTTTTCTAGCTAGCAGATGGAATTGATACCAAATCTCTTCATTTACAATGGCTGAGGTCCAGGCTGGGCCTGGTGTCACAGGAGCCCGTTTTGTTTGACTGTAGCATTGCTGAAAATATCCAGTATGGAGACAACAGTAGGGTGGTCAGTCAGGAGGAAATTGAAGCAGCAGCTAAAGCAGCAAATATTCATGCCTTCATTGAAAAACTGCCAGAGGTAAGAGACAGTGATGTTCTCTTCGCAGTGAGATCACATATTTGGAATGATATAGAGATATCAAGGTAGTGCTCACTTGCATAGATCAAATTAAAAATAAACATTTTTGTTTCCCCTAATATAATAGTTTTTATGTTTTAAAATGTCCATGTGTTTCAAGCTTAAAATCCTTTTTAGTTTGTTAAAAAAAATGTTTCCATTACTACAGTTGTAGACAACCCAGAATATTTGGAGGGTGAGGGGTGACAGGGAGGTGGGGAGAGGGAAATGAGAGGATGTTTTATGTAAAAGTAAGTGATTATAATAATTTTTTAATATATTTTTCCTTTGACAGCAGAAACTCTTCAAGTTACTCTGATAAAGATTTTTTTTCCTAAAAAATGTTTGGTAAAACAGAGTAGTCTATTTCTAATTCAATGGATATGCACACGGAGTGTTTATTAATAGTACAAAGGGGCAATCAATCAAAAGTGAATGGCATGGCATTTGACCTTCGTGCCTGACAAGAATTTGGTTCTAACAAGGAAAAATGCTTTGATAGCTTGTTTTCAGCTGTAGTTCTGGGTACCTGAAACTGAGGCAATAATGCTGAAAAATATTTAATTTTCATTACCACAAATGTTTGAGATGCTTTATTCACAAGCAATGCAGCATCAAATTTTTCATGTGTATATGTAAGTAAGTATTAAATTGTTAGTTAATCTTATGATCATATGTGATCATATGCTCTGTGGTTACCTCACTGCTGGTACCATTCAAGACCTACTCCAGCCTCTGAAGGAGTAAATTTTCAGACTGGGTATGAATTTGTATGGCTGCATATATAACTGCTGGTACTAGGGATGTTTATAAAGCCTTAGCTTTCTTAAAACCACTTGCACTATTCTTTCTTTCAAGATGAATATGTGTAACTTTTATAGCTGTGAATAAATTTTACTTTTCTAATCTTCCTTCTCTAAGAGTATTCACTGATGATCTTTTTTATTTTTTAACATACAGAAATATAATACCCGGGTGGGTGAGAAAGGAGCACAACTTTCTGGAGGTCAAAAACAAAGAATAGCAATTGCCCGTGCTCTGGTTCGTAATCCTGCTGTTCTGCTTCTGGATGAAGCTACCTCTGCTCTTGACACAGAAAGTGAAAAGGTGAATAATGATTATTATGTGGCATGCTTATAGCTATGTACGTGGCTAGTTGCCTTCTGTAGAGTAAAATTAAAGCAAACATGCTACAAATGCTCAATTGTAAAACAAGTCAGGTATATCACAGTAGCTTTTCCACCTGAAAGGTTTGAATTCAACTATACTAGAAAGCTGTTTATATTTACTGACTAAAAAGTAGAAAAAACCTGAAACTTTAAGTATGAAACTCCACATTGATCTGATACTCCTCAGTTGTCTTTCTATCAGATGTATTTGATGGTAAATACTGATGAAACTCTCGGGGATCCGAGCCTGGACGATCGGACCCTTTTGAGTTTCCTCAGGACTCTGCCCCAATGGCAACTTGATAGAGAGAGGCAGCCTAGATCCAGTTGTCTGGAAAGGAATTTTAATAATGCAAAAATAACAAACAATAAGGTGAGTACTGTATTGGAGCGAACTGGAACATGGCAGTAACAAGGGCGCTAAAGGCAAAAGGCGGGGTCCAGGGTCAGACGTGGATATTTATGCCTCCCGGGGTGGGGAGGAGTTAAGGCGGGGTCTGAGGGAAGGGTCCAGTAGGGGAGAACGATTAGGAATATTAAAATTCCTGCACCAAAAATCAACCTGTGGTAACAAAAAGAGTGAGAAACCTTCTAGCAACAATTTGCATGCTTGAACTGAGGGAGCATGCGAGTAAGCGTTTTGCTTAGAATGGAGTTTCCTAGGGCATTAGTCCAGGGTTTTCCTCTTCCCCAGGGAAACCACTCTCTACATACTGAATTTGTGTTCTGACCCAAGTTAGATGCCCAAGAACCCACTTCTCTATGTCTCAAATTTGTTTGATCAGACTCACTAACCTCAGTGAGAAATCCTGTTGAATAAAAGTCTCCTGTGTGCACTGACTTGTATATCTGTGGGACATGTATTCAGATGATAAGAGGGTGAGAAAGCAAATGTAGTTCCTAGGACAAGGGAAGCCTTTTCAGGTGCTAACTATTGTCATGTTATCTGTGTACAGATTGTCCAGAAAGCTCTGGATAACGCCCGGCAAGGTCGGACCTGCATCGTCATTGCCCATCGCCTGTCCACCGTGCAGACAGCCGACATCATTGTGGTGATCCAGAACGGCAGGGTGGTTGAGCAGGGCACCCACAGCCAGCTACTGGCAAAGGAAGGACACTACTATGCCCTTGTCAATGCACAAGTCTCTAAGTAGTACTACTTGCTGAGCTGTTGTTTATGTTGTGTTTTTTTTTATTTTGGCTTGGTTGTTTGTTTTTTTTTATGGGAAGACATGAAAAGCTCTACAGAGGATTACTGTTGGTTGTGTCTATGCTGACCGAGCAGGAACTGTGTTGTAGCCTGGTCGCTATATCCAGTGCAGCCCTTGGCCTACACATCCTTGGGCATGAGCAGTGAATGCCCAGTGCTAGGTCGCAGAAGGTGCACAGGGACTGAATGTGTTGAGCAGTTTTGTGTGCCACATGTTCTGGAGGTTGTCAGACCTGGTGTAGCCTCACCCACAGCTCAGGTGGGTACCCCGCTCTCCCTGTCCCCCCAAACCCTGGCCCACAGCAGCTGCCATAGACCAAGGTAATAACAGTATGGCTGCAGTTAAGCATCATGGATAAACAACAATCTGGTGCTTGTGGTTGCTCTTTGGGTTTCTTCATCAGCCAGATGAAGTCATAAAGTTCTCTTTAGTTAAAGATGATTATCAATGCTTAGTGAAAACTGAGATTCAAAAAAAAAAAAGATTGCATTAAAGAGAAGGATGTTAATGCATGGCTTTGGTTTTTTCCCCTACTTTATACCACATTTCTCATATTATTGTGCTTCACACGTTTCTTGGATATTCAATGCTCTGTTCCAGACAATAATTGTAATAGTTACAACCTCTCCATATCAAGATAAACTGCATAAAAGATACCATTGTTTTGTTCAGTATTTTTCAAATGCTGACCTAACAGAGTTTAGTGATTCTTTGTAACCATCAAGACAAGTGCAAAAGTTTTGTGGGAGCTGGGATGACATCTATTGGAGTGGACTCCTGTCAGCCATGTAGACAGCTTCTCTTTAAATAAAGGAAAAGGAAAAGTTGTTTTCGGTATAAGTTCCTTTCTTTTTAATAGGCATAGTACTGAGTGTCATGGTTTAGTAGTGGACCTGATAGTGTTAGGTTAACATTTGGACTTGATACTTTAAAGGGTCTTTGCCATTCTAAATGATTCTATTATTCTATGAATAATTTCAAAGATTTTTTTTTGAAGTATTGGCAAAGCTTGTTTATACATGTGCTTTAATAATTTGTTATTCCTCTGATGTATTCCTCAGGGTGCTGCAATACATCCTTTAACTGTTGAAGAATATGTGCTGTGTAGTCAGAGTGACTCAGCAGCTGGGGTTTTTTTTTTGGCTGGTTAAAACCAATTGCAGCATTTTAATTTTCCAAGGCTTTGCACGTGGCTTTGGGTTAGGATTTATAGCCTGGAGCAACCTGCAGTACTTTATAATTTCCAGATTGTAGCAGACATACTTACAGTAATCACCATCTCCTTTGCTCATTTCAATTATTTTCCAGCATCAGGATCTGCAAGGGGAATAAAACACACAAAACAAAATCTGATCTCAGGTTTGCCAAAATAAATACAGTTGCTCTCCCTCACAGTTTCTCTCAGAGACTGTTTCATGAGGAATTTTTACTCATTCAGGCACCCTTCTTGTGTGATCTCTTCATTTTCTTGGATAGGCACATACTAAGGAGCTGCTGCCGTTATTACATTCCCAGTTATCTAATGTGGGCTCCAATGAATTCCCTTTTCCCTGTTTTTTTCCTGCACTGGAGTTAAAATTACAATCACTAGATTTTGATTCCCAGTTTTGACACTAAAAAGGGGAAGTAACTTCAGTGTGCACTGTATCTACTACTTTTCATAGCAGTGGGTAATTTTTTGCACAATTCCCTTTCCCATTGTCAGTCTCCATTTTTTCGGAGCATTCCAGTAATGGAGGTTTGAAGCCACGCCCCACTCTGAGAATCTTACCTGTCCGCAACCTCTGTGTGTAGCAGCCAGCCTGACCCTCAGGGATCAGAGGATGCTGCATCAATGATCAAGGGGTCGAGGAGGTGTAAACTGCTTTTCTTAGTTCTCTTGTTGTGCTTTGGCATCACCATGAGCAGAGAAGGGGGAACCCCTTGCAAGGGAGCCCCCTCCCTGGTGCAGGAGCAGTGCAGAGACCCAGGCCCTCGACACTGCTGTGCCTGCCTAGTAGCACACAGATTGGGCTGGATGACTTTACTGACTCCACGAGACATAAAGAGATAAATATGTTCAGCTTGTAGGCACTACTAGTAAACTCTATGCTCTGAGGTAGTTTATTTCAGACCATTCCAGTCACTGTCCTGGCTCGGTATGCCCATAGAGCTTGCAAACTGGCTATGCTCCAATTTAAAGCAGACGTAAATTAGGAGAGAAATGTATGTCAAAAGCACTTATTTCAGCTCCAAGTCCAATATGACACAGAGATCAAAAGAATCAATCCTGATAGAGGATTTGTTGACTCCACCAAGTATACACTCAACTTTTCCTTCAAAATGCCTTCTTGAATGCCTTCTCTGAAGTCTTCACTCTCTTTTCTGGGAAGTCGCATCTTAAGAATTCCATAGAAGACTTAGATCAGTGCTGGCATTAAGCACATGTCTGAGCCAAATGCTCCTCTTCTAGTCATGAATGAGGCCTTTGGTGTTCCTTGACAGGGGTAGGCCAATGTGTTCCCTTCACCCTGTCTTTGTGGCAGTCATTTTAGGGGTGAGGTCCCCAGGGACACCATCAGAGACTCAACATATTGTGGGCATGTTTGGAGAACACCAGCATTTGTGCAGGGTTAGGGTAGACTTTTAATTCTGACACCTGGGATATAAAGCAGCAGAGAACAAACATTTCAGAAAAAAAAATTAATTATAAACATGTCCTGGCTCTGGCCAGGAGAGGGTTAGTTTTTGCAGTAGCAAGGAGGGGGCCTGGCCAGGACCCAAAGGTTATTCTATAACACCTCATCACTGCAGGGGGTGGGGCAAACGGAGTTTCTTGTGGGAAGAGGGGGTTCTTTTCATTCAAGTAAGTGTGGTTTTGTTATAGCAATGCTCCAGTTTGATCCCCATTTAGGGCTCACCTGCAACCATGGGCACTCTGCCCAGGAAACTCGACTTTTCCAAGGCAAAACAAACAGCTTATCTAAGGGAGAACGACAAGACAGCTGGAGAGGGACTTTTTACAAGGACGTGCAGTGGTAGGCCAAGGGGTGATGGCTTTAAACTGAGAGAGTAGATTAAGAGCAGTTACTAGGAAGAAATTCTTTACTATGGGGGTGGTAAGCACAGGCATGGGCTGCCCAGAGAAGAATGGATGCCCCACCCTTGGAAGCGTTCAAGGCCAAGGTGGATGGGGCTGTGAACCAAGTGGTCTGTGTAAGATGTTCCTGCCCACGGTGGGGAGCTGGGACTAGATGATCTTCCATGTCCCTTCCAACACAAACCAACCTGTGATTCCATGGAGAGCAGAAAAATTCATACAGTTTATCTGGAGATGTGGTTGTGTCTTGCTGAAGCAGGAAATACAGTGGCAGCTCTTCCAAGGAATTTCCAAACTCTTCTGTTTCTTAATGGATTTGGATGATATTAGAGGAATGTGGTCTGGCAATCACTAGAACTATATCCAAACTGCGAATAAACTGGACAAAACAATGGATGAAAGCCTGTACTTTACCTCTTTCTGTGTATCTCTGCTGCTGTATGTAGACAAACCAGACTTCTGTAAAACACATCTTCTCCATGTCTGAGACATTGACATGTTTCTAAGATCATCAACATAAAGAAGAGAAACATCTGGGCAACAAGGTCACAAACAGCATCTGTGTAGTTTCTTCTTACAAAATGCACTTGAAGGGCTTATTTTGTTTAATCCTGATCCTTAGGTACTTGTAAATGACTGGTAGTTTTAGATGCAAAGGTAGAAGAATCCAGTTGCCTTGTTATATCATTTATCACCTTCCAGCTGCCCTGTATATAAGCTTCACCACAGATTGCCCACCGCCCTGACATTCTGCAGGTTTATGGCTCTCCCTGACTGTTCTCTTCCAGTTGCCTGGACTGCTTTTCTTCCTCAAGCACCTTGCCTGGCACAAAGAACGGATGCTGCACCATGTGATCTGGTGCAAAACGCAGAGGGAGATAAGAGAAATGATGAAAACAACAGCAAAGCTAAAGGATTGCTTGCTAAAATTAACAAAAATTTCTCAGCAGAAAACTGGCCACTGCATTCACTAAATTAATCATTTACACTGGATTGCTTTCTTCTGCCTCTGTGCTGCGCTTTGTTATCCAGTGTGCAGGCAGCTCCTATCTACCTGAAACCCTAGCATTTTATCTCAGTTTATCACTTTATTACCTACCTGGTTCATCAGCAGTTAAGTCCAGAAATTATTTTCTGAAGCATATCTTTCCATTTGGAAATAATAATTTGTTTTGCCCTTAGGGAAGCTCACACATCCGCTGGAGTTATCCCCAGCCTGCTCAGTGACATCAGTGTCACAAGCTCCAAAGCAAACTTGCTAAGCCTTCCTGTAATTCTCCTGAAGATGCCAGTCTTTACTGAATGCTTTCACAGAAAGGTGTTTTAATTCATGTTAGCTCAACAAATAGATTTTGTGGACTTGTTTAAATTGACCAATATACTTTTCATTGCACTGCTCTTTCCATAGGAGTAACATTCTGATTTTTTCTAATACTTATGAACAGAATGTGTTTTTACTGCCCTCTCTCTCCTGTATTGTCCAAAGCAAAACCACCTTGCAGCCAATCACCACTGGAATAGTCCTTTTTGTTATGGTCCTTGTAGTCTGAAAGAACAACTATATGAATATGGCTATTTTTGGGGAAATAATTGTTCAAGTTCACCCCAACAAGGAAAGGATATCCTCAGTATCTGATCCACTGCTAGCAGCATTCATGGAGAATGCACGTTATATATAAGAGGATAACAAGGGGGAAGAGGCGCTGCTGTGGGACATTTACCACTTAACTGCAGATATTTGGGTCTGAAGCAATTAATCAGATTGCCTTTAAAGTGCTCTAGGACATGACTTTCTGGTTCCAAATGTCTGCCTGAACAGACAGTGAGCTACATCAGGGAGGTGCCTATTTCTTACCATAAACGGAAATGAAGAGTATCAGTTTTTAATCAGAGTATGCATTTACATTCACATCAGGTGAAGGGAGTTCAACTCTGAATGTTTTATCTTTCTGAAAGAGATCTCTAGGTTAGTTTATCAGTCCCACAAATAATCCTTAGAGATCCTTACCTGGGATCTCTAGGCATCTCCAGATAGGCAACAGGGAGCTCAGTCTTGCAGCCAAGTGCTTCAAGAAAGAGGAAGGGCCTATGCAGTAAACAAGGCCCAGTTTTCTTCATCTAGATATTAGCAGTGCCAAAAGCTTTGGAGTAAAGGAAAAACATTCAGGAAACAGGAAATTTTTATCCTGAATGTGAAAGGGAAAGGAAACATACAGGTTGCAGAAGAACCCAAACCAGCTTTTAATCATGACTGAATTAGAAGAATCTGCATTTTTTTCCCTCTTGGCTGGTATGTGGAAAAATTTAAACAAGGAGTTAACATTTTCAGGAATAAAATAGTTGATGTCTCTGACATCTACATATAATGCCTTTTATGAAATCACACTAAAAATGATAAGTAGAGTTCCCATTTCCACATCTGTTACTCATATGAACATATCCCTGACAATACAGTGTGTGTGTTTCTTCAAACTCAGCCAAAAACTAGCACTTTATACAGCACTAATAGGTTTGGTAATAAACCCACTATATGTGTTTACTACAAATGAAGTGTATATCAGCAACACTGAATATGGAAACAAAACTATAATGGGTGATTTTTATTATTTCAGAGCAATATGAAGAGATCTGTAATGTGGTTTACTTTTCAGTATTCAGTAATGTAGTTTTAGTTGGAATAAATAGGATTGCCAATACAGACTTGCACTACTTTCTTCAATTTCTTATTTCACACATACTTTGAGACCTGGGACAACTTTTTCCATTAACTGATGGCAAATACTTTTGGGACTCTTCCAGTGTCATGTTTTAATGCTTTCTTTCTCTCTCTCAATCTTGTTTTTTTTTTTTTTT
>VYZR01014400.1:43540-55123 GCA_013400675.1 Oxylabes madagascariensis
TTCCTTCTGGTATATCTTAGGGCCTCACTGCAATCGTTTTACACTCATAAATTTAGATGCATACTGCGATGGTGTATGTTGATTCTGATAAATTTGTCTGCATCCACTGCCGTCATTTAATCTTTGGATCTATCACTTCATAATTTTTAGCAAATAAACACAGTTATGAATATGCTTTTTCTAATCTGCCCCATTTATAGAAAAGAGGAAAGCATACATTTATATATATATGTATATATGAGAGCATACTTAAATGGTTATATAGTTTTATATTTATAAAATATATACTACTGTATACTTATATACATTGTAGATTGCTTTATGATACGAGATTTGAAAGTAATGCAAGAAAAATTCTAATTAATCATGGGAAAATTCCGTTTGCTGTCAGCATTTTAGTCCAATTTTGCAGAGTCAAAACTAGCTTTCTCTCCTGAAAATCTCCCTCTCATCAAGCTTTGATGATGCAATTTCTCTTTTCAACTCAGTCAGACTCTTAAGTTCTCCCTTGGCTCACATACTGCACTTACCCGCATGATGCCAGTGACTCACACATCTTTATTTGATTTTTCAGTAGATAAACCATTGTTAGTTTTTTGCCTAGGCCTTCTAGCCATACCTCCTGAGAAAGCAATTAAAGTCCTTGCACTTGAAAAGCCCAGACAGCTCAGGCTATGAAAGCAGCAGAGGGTCTGTCCAGCTGCCCCCGGCTTTCATGAGAGACGGTATTATGAAAATTTACACAACTCAAAACAGCTTTTCTGAAAATACTTACAGCAAAATTAAACCTTTCCTCATCTTTCTGCTTTGCCAGAGGCTTCTTTTCTTCCAGAATGCATAGTTTTCCTATGAAGGCTTCATATTTCATTCTTCCCCCATCCATCCTACAGTTGCACATCACTCTTGAACAAATGGGGAGCAGAAATGCCCCACTGCTGCTCAGGACCCCATTCAATGTTAGAAAATGCTCAACACAGAAGGAGTCTAGACGTGCCACCCACCATGGCCAACACCTTCACACTGAGTGTTCTTAAAAACAAGCCAATGGCAGCGCAGCTTATCCCACCCTAGTCATCATCACACAGTACTGCCAAGAACCAGTGAAGAAATGTGTTGTGTAGTGATATTTAAAATGCATTTCATTAAAGTTCAGCTTTTGCTACAACTTCTTTAACTTGTTTTCATCTTTATGGGGAGCTTAGTTCACATAAAACTGCATTTTTTCCTCTTTCATGTTAAGTACACTCAATCATAATGCCACCACGAGTGGCATAATCACATAAAAATCCACAGGTGTTTATAATAGACTTGTGCTGAGACTAGTCATATTTTGTTGGAATCTCAGGTTTTTAATAAAAACCACAAAAGCACAAGAATAGACATGGATTTTTTTTTTAATGTTGCAGATAAAAAGCTGTGCTCTTTGATTACAAGTGATTTGTAAATACCAGGGCGTTGCTGAAAACTACATACTGCATTACATTAATATGTATTAATTTTTAATATCAATAGCTCTATTTGTTTTCCCCAAAATCTGATGCAATTTCCTTAATCTCCACTTTTTCTTCTCAGATTGCACCAGGTTGTAGTCAATGTTTCAGTGGCAAAACCTGCCACACAGAAAGAAACTAAGGTATCCTGGTAGCTTAGGATAGCTTCACTGAGACTAGCAAGGCTCCATTTAGCAAAACATTACTTGAAATAATGTTTCTCTGGAAATAGAGGCACACAAAAAATGGCTTGCTGTGTTTTATGCACTGTGCAGGGAGATAAAGATGTCCTGATCAACTGTCAGAACTGGAAATGTCTGGGAGCTTCCAATACTGAGATGCAGTTACTGCATGTAAACCTAGTTTGACGGCAAGTCAGAGTCAGATGGGACTTTACTATAATTGTTACCATATTTATTATTTGGACAATTGCCTCTAAAATGTGCCAGCCTCTGATGAGGCAAGGAAAATCCTGTCCCAAATGAGATTAAGCTAACAAAAAATAAAACAGGAAAAAAACCCAAACCTTAAACACTTGAAGTACATGGGTAGGTAGATACACAGACAGAAGACTCTCCAAACCTTTCTCAGGACTCTGGTCTATTTTAACCTTTCAAAAAACTTGGCAACCATTCAAGGTTGAATTGAATGATAGTCAAATGTGGGTGTTTTCTGGAAATATTTCATAAGGCTTGAGGCATAAATTATATTCTACAAGGACATTAACCATCCCTATTTCCCGTGGCCTCCTTCTTTCAACTCTTCATATTCTCTTGTCCTATCTTGCTTCAGAATAAATGGTAAGCATGTGAAGTGAGGGGGAGGAATTTCCCCAAGTTTTTTATGAAATGACTGGCACCATCCAGCTTCAGTCCTGTCAGAATACTTTCAAGCACAAGAAACAAAATAATAACCCTCAGTGTGCCTCTCCCAGTGCTCGCCACATAAAAACTGGTTTTGTCATGATGAGGATGTCTGTGCTACTCTGAATCTGTCCAGCACAGCCACCACCTGCACTGTCCCAAGGAACCCTTGCAGTGCTGTCCGAGGTGGGACCCTCCTTCCTCTCCCTTCTTCCATGGGAGACCACTGGGGTCCAGGCCTTCTGGCAGTGCCCTGGCCTTCTGAGCAAGCCTTGCCCCCTGGATCACCTATGTTTTCACCTTGATTTCATTTGATTTTCTGATTTTAACACTTTTGCTATTAAAAAAAAGCCAACACCCAACTTCCTCGTATTGATAAAGTGTCACCTTTCCTCCTTCCTTAACATAGGCCCAAAAACTCTCAGGGCATTTTAATGCTTCAACAGATAGTCAAATATTTTTAAGTTGCCATAAATTAATGTTTTTAGCCAAAACAGGTCTTGAGCTACATTTTTCTGAGAAATTCTCTGGATCCTCAATGCAGGATATATCTGAGATTCCTGAAGAAGAGCAGTACGAACAGAGCAAGGTGATGATACTCATTCTGCACCTCCAGCTTTTGTTATTGGGATGAGAAAGGTTTCAAGGCAGCTTTATCTTAAGGAATTCTGGCTTCTAATGTAAGTTTAGTAGCTCACATGATCCAAGAATTAAATTCTAATAATTTACCAGAAAGGCTTTTTAACTTGGGCAGAGAAAAGGAGAATCGGAAATTATAGCCCTGACTAAAATGCTCATCGATTTTTTTTTTTTATTTTTTTTATTTTTAAGTACATATCTTGACTGGGGGAGCAGAGAAAAGGAAAAGCAACAAAAAACTCAGGAGAACAAAATCTCTCACCCATTGGGCATTTCTGTGTAATTTACAAGGCAAATTCCTCAGGTCAGAGTCTCATCTTTGGGGATTTTCAGCTTCTCCACTCTTGAGGAGAGCTATTGCACATCAGCACACACTGACCCCCCACAGAGCAGTGAACTGTCAGATAAGAGATTGCATTCACTCCCTCCCAGTTCCCAGGAAGGTACGCAGTGCACACAGCAGTGTTTGTATTACTGCTGAAGGGAAGGATTTTGGCCAGAAGAAGTTGCCAGCCCTGGCTTTTTAATGAACCGTGTGCTGACAGGCCTGGTTGTGAACTGTTACAGATGTGCACCGGACAGTCTAAAGAGACGCAGGAAATTCAGGAGGCCAAAAAATCTCTTTGGATTTTCTGCTGCAGTGGTAGTATCAGAACTGCTTGTGTTCTACCTGGCATCGCCAAGCAAGGGGTATGCTAGCTGTCCTCAATCAAAACATTTCCTTTCGGAGTAAAGGCACTGATGTGTGTTGATTGCCATAAGGGGGAATAAAAGAAGGGCTGAGTCACTAGTCAAGAATGAGTGCACAGGCAGAACAGGATCCTGCAGTGGCACATTAATTATAGTAACATTTTCTGTGATTCCCCTGCTACGTAACTACAAATGCAGGAGCATGAGTGGGCGCTGCAGTGGAAAAGAATTGGCCAGGATGAATGATGTGGCAAGTAAGGGAAAACAAACCCTTGGTGAGAGAACAAACACCCCTGAAAATTTCTCCTTCTCGCATAGTGGAGTCTCTCACTGATGTGTCCAGTGCAGAAGAGGCACCTTTTCCCAGTGCTTTAGCAGAGGAGTGCTCTGGTATTTCTCTCAGAGCATGAGTCAGACCCAGGGGTTGCCAAAAATACGTGCCAAGTCCTGCTCTCAGTTACGTGTGCCCACAACAACTCGGCACATGAGCAGATAGTATCAGCACCAACACAGCCATCGGAGCAGCTGTGGGCTGGTCCGTGCAGCTCTGCGGCTCCTCCATTTCACCTCTGTTCTCTCCCTGAGCTCTGATTAGCAACTGGATTGCAGATGTACTCCTAATAGTCTGGCCTGCAAATTTAATCAGATCAGTGAAAAAAAGTCTGCTTTTACTGTTGACAGATAAAACTTACAAGTAACTATCTAACTGGTGAAGAACTAGCCCAGCAGCTGCCCCAGCTTACTTGCTCTTTGTCTTAGGCTTAGATACAAGAAAAAAGCATAGACAAGAGCCCATGAAACAAAACAGGGCGCATACACGGATCTTTCCCAGCAGGGCCAGCACTTGCCAGAACTGTAAAGCTACATAAGACATGCAACACTGACATCTATTGGCACACAAACTGTGCACTGATCTCTGCTTGTTTATTCTGAGGCAATATTTTTAGCCGCGTTCGCAGTGCTGTGAGTGCGTGCCCCACGCTGTTGCAGTAGCACACTGCCACTCCAGGGCACAGCCCCACAAGCTGACAGGGCTGCCCTGGAAAAAGCTTCTGGGGTAACCTGCCAGCAGGACACTGAAAAATTCAGTGTAGACTGTGAATGGCCTATTCCCTTTGCACAATGTGAACTGCAGAGTCCATGTTTCTGCAATCCCCCAAGCTTATTTTCATGGTGTATGGTCAGGAATTCTTAGTCACTTTTTTCAGCATGGGAATGGTTATTTCCATCAGAATTTTATGTAAATTCACTAATCCAGAACAAAAAAAGGGGGGGGGAAGAAAAAAAAAAAAAAAAAAAAAAAAAATTTAATCAAAAAAAAGCCTCTGTATAAAATTGAGAAGATATCCCATTGAACTTATATTTTGGCTAACTATTGATTATATGCTCAGGTTCAAATGTCTCACCAAGAAACACAGATAAGACACTAAAAAGAAAACCCTTTCAATACATCAATTGGAGACTTGGCAGAATTGCTCTAGGAGTCAAGAGTATTAATCTTGGGGAAAGGACAGGAAAGGTCTGGGTGTAATCTTTTCAGAAAATAAATACAATTTGCTGGTGTTTTAAAGGAAAAGTGCAAAAAGACAACAATGTTCATTAGTCAAAAGCAAGCCTGTAAGCACAACATGGAAATGATAGATCACAGCTCTTATTTCAAACAAGTTATACTCTAAAATCAAGAATTATTGCAATTTAATTCATGAAGAAAATATCATATATTGACCCAAATCTCTTTACTCTTTCTGGAGAAACACATGCATATGTATGTCCACACAGAAGAAAATATTAATAACACATACATGGTGTATGAATATATATCATATGCAATGATGCATTTAGTACATTCAATATATTATATGTCATGAACATATATAATAAATACGTGGTAGTATTTACTTGATTGCAAATACATAAAAGTCTGTAAGTAGGTTCATAGTTTCAAATACAAAAAAATTAAAGTAATTTACAGAATTTTTATAGAATCATAGAATCATTAAGATTGGAAAAACCTTTTCAGATCATCAGGTCTAGCTGTCAATCTAGTGCCACTACCATGTTCACCATTAAATTATGTCCTCAAGTGCGATTTCCATACGTTTTTTGAACATTTCAGGATGGTGAGTTCACCACTTCAAACATAAACATCTTTCAGAAGAGTCTGTTGATAACCATAGCTCTTTGTAAATCAGGTTGTGTTCTCTACACCTCATGTGAGTTGCGTCATTAATGATGTTATATTTATATATATGTAATTTATAAATTAGCAGCCCTAGAGGTGCTCTAATACCAGACAGATAAAGGCACCAATGAAATAATAATTTCTGGTCTGAACATCTGTTTTATACCCGAGAGTAGTGATATGAATCACTAGCCTTAAACAGGAACTTCACATACACTACCTGAATTTAAAGGAGTTACAGATTTCATTTTGTTGTGTCTTATGAGTGGGATTTGCTGGTGGCAGCGGCCAGTCTTTACTTTACACCAGTAAAAAGGGATTTTTTCTGGATTTACTGGTCATACTCATCACTGGTCTAACACAGGAAATTTGCACAACAAATCCTGCTACATATTGGACGGTTCTCTTTATTTAACCTGATGATTTAAAATTCAATTTTTTGCTGATGTGGGAAGAGTTCATGTTGGGGGTTAGATTTGGTGTTTTTTCCTTATAGAATTTTTTTCCACAAGTTACCAGGAAATTAACTACTGGGTACTTAAGAGTAACAAAAGGGGCCAAAGGAGATTTGTAGCACCTGGCTACACCTCTTTTTGTCTCTGGGTGTTTCTCTCGGAGGGGGGAGATAACGCGAGTTTTGGGGCAGGAAAAGGACAGTGCTGGGGGCAGCTTCGCTCTCTTGCTCTCAGCATCGGAGAGAGGACGGTCAGATCGCTCTTGCTGCTGGAAGAGTTTTCACTGCCATCACCGGGTCCGGTCCTGAGGAAATCTCCCATCATCTGCCCGTGTGCCCAGGAATTCTGAGCTCGCCTCCTCCTGCCCTGCTGGGGCTGGGCCGGCCCCGTCCCACCGCCGCCGCTTTTCCTCGGCACTGCTTTGTGGCTTTCCTTTTGCTACGCTGCAGCCCTGCAGCCCCTGGACATCCCTGCCGTTCCAGTTACACCGTGGAGCTTCTGGTACATCCCATCCACTAGCCCAGGATCTTCCACCATTCCAACTTGGTACCCTCGGAGTCCTACACTGAGACCAGACCGCCCCGGGCTTTGTGAAACAAAGCCCCTCGAGGTTCCTGGTTCTGTTCATCATTAATGCTGTAGTTGTTGTTGTTTGTTTGCCTTGTTGTACACACTAGTAAAGAGCTGTTATTCCTATCCCCATATCTTTGTCCGAGAGCTGACTTAATATCCAAGTTTTAATAATTCGGAGGGAGGGGGTTTGCATTCTCCATTCCAAAGGGAGGTCCTGCCCTCCCTAGCAGATCCCTGTCTTTTCTAACCAAGACAGTTCATTAAATTAAATTACTGGTCATCAATTTGAATACAAATTACACTTTCCCTTGATTTGTCTTACACATTATTTTTATTCAGTAAAATAAATTTAGGATTGCCTAAACTATTCACACAAAACTAGAATATGACTCAGTCATTTCTAATCAGTTTCCTCACATCCAAAAAAGTTGTGATATCTGTTTTCTGCCAAGTAAAGCATGCGATGTACCTCAGATGTACCCAGAATGTCCCAAGCTGGCTGCCTCTGGGCAGAATCACAGATGTCATTTCCTTTCTGGAACAGAGATTATCCAAGCTGAGCCCACGAGCTCCCTGACCATGGTCATTTCCATTTCCATGCTGTCTGACCCCTTTGTGATTTTGCCTTTCCCACACACATGACATCATCAGCTTCCTGGGAAGCTGAGACAAGGTAATAACTTTGTAGTTACCTAATGCCTACATTATGCAGTCATGGTGAAGGAAATTATACACAATGGCCTTGCTGCTTCTTTCATTTTCTCTCTCTCTGTCTTGAGAACTACTTACTATTTGGTTTAATTTTTTGCAGCATTCCAGTCTGCTTGATTTGACATTCTAGCTTCATTTTTATGATCCTGACATCCAAAATACATCCACATTCGGTGATAAATATATTTTTTCCTTTCCCCAGGTTCTTTGTCCACTTGTAGTCTTTTTTTGAGATGGGTATTTGACCTAAGGCCATTTAGTTCTTGGTAGTTTTTGCTTCTTGTAAATAGAACGATTCAGTCCCTGAGCTCTATAGCCCACTTGACTTCACTGGATATTCAATCCACCTGAATACAAATTTGTAATAAACTGTTTCAGTTAGCATATTTATGATCCTGATGACAGGTGAACTCAATGGAGGAATGGTATAGGATGGTTGGAAAAGGATTACATCTATCTTTCAGTTTTAAAAACATATCCCATCTATTGCTAACTTTGTGTTGCCAATCATCCTAAAATTAATTCAAGAAAACTTTTTCAAGACTACAGTCTTTTCTGTCTTAGTATGGATCTGCAGTACTTAAATGGTGAAATTCATGGATTAGGTTCAGTCATATATTTTTAAAAGCATCCTCAACCACTTTTTATCCTCTGTCTTGGAGAGTTCATCCCATGCTCTTTTCCCTGCAGTAGAATTGAAAGCAAAGAGATGTACCAGTTTTTCTTACTCTGCAGTGCTTTTCACTTTGTATACTGACACGCTTACTCCCGTCAGTTCTTCACCCTTACACCTCTGCCAGTTCTTTTCAGCTCACAGGTGTGTCAGCTAGAGGCATCACCTGGCCTCTAGCATAGCTTGGATAAACATACTCCATGAAACAATGCTGTAGAATGGTGTTGTGGCTTTATTTGCTTCTAGAAGTAAAACACGGGTAAGAAAATGCAAATCTGGAGGTGCAAAAGATCTCAAGAGGTTGATTTCAAGGGATCCTTCAGCCCTCAAATTTAAATTGTCACAGGGCAGCCTAAGGAGTTCTTAGGGACCCTCAACTACTGTCAGCAGTAAAGACTCAGGGGGACAAAGAAGCAATCTTTGTGAATGCCCCCTTGTCCACCACATGCAAAGCCAGCAGCTTGGCTGGAAGACTTCGATTTAAATTGGGTTTTCTTGGCATAGATGGCACAACAGGCTGTATCTTCCAGAGAAGCTGATCTTTCTCTATGTTTTTCTTATCAGTGCCTAAGACTTTACTTCCATAATATTTTGCGCCAGTTCTTCAAACATGTCTTTTGCTATGATTTTTGCTTGTAAAATGAAAGGCAACAGTATTGTTTCTCCCTTTATGTACGGTTTGAATATGTCCATTTTTCCAAGTTAATATTTGCTTTGATGAACTGAAGGCAGTGCGCCTGCAGCTACCACAACACAGTAAAGAAATAACCCAAGTTAAAAATAGACTCATGCAAAATAGTGTCCCAAGGCAAAGGGCAGGAAATTGGTTGCAGTTGAAGTAATATTTCTCTTTAAATGATCTGTGGCTGCTGTTTGCTACACAGCTTCTGCTCATCCCTGGGCAATTCCGGATGCCTTTGGAAAACCCTCTCAAACTTCATGCTGTGCTGCCTATATATGGTGTGATTAATCATGTTTGTAGCCCCTTGGTACAGAAAAAAATATGTGTCTTTATACAAGGGGTGTAGAAAGTGTCTATTGTATGAGATGACTCATTCATAGTTTTTCCCCTTTGAGTGAAGAATAAAGGAAGTGCATGCCAAAACTGGGAACTTCCACTCAGGCTTGTAAACTCTTCTCTCCTGGATGTTTGAAATAGATAAACTGAGGGAATATTACACAAAAAGACATGGATAGTCCAGTACAATGTAGACTACTATGTAAGCTTGAAACAATTTTTGGAAATAGATATCGTGTTCACATACATAAGTGAAGCTTGAGGCAAGATTATAGAGGGAGTAGTGATGTTTAAAATGTAGCCAATGTAAAACTTGCTGTAATAATAAATACTTTTTGCTGTAATAATAACTACGTTTTTAAGCTGATAAATATTTAAGAATTACCTTCTTGTTGTCTTTTTGTGATAATCACTTTTTCTCCCCAGGAAATGAGTAATCCCAAAAGCAATCTATTTACCAGTCTCTAACATTTCAGCCTGTAAAGCATTTTTAGTTTAAACTTAATCATTTTTACAATTCATGTAGGCATTAGTTTACCTGGCTTCGGCTGTCCATCCAGAAGTTTGATGTCTAACTACCTGCAGGTATATTTGAGCACCCACCTAAAGGAGACATTACTTAATGACTTGTTAATCTGATATCAGATTGCCCTATCACATGTATCAGTCTGATCCAGAGGTGAAAGGCCTTAAATGGAATCTTGTACTTTGATAGAGAGTGTGGTGTTTTCTGTAGATCATCCTGGAGGAACATAACCTAAAAATAATTTTACATAAGAGGTTTCTGAGAACTCAAAGGCATGGTCAGACAGGCAGCCATCATTTTTGGATGACTAATAAAACAGGTGTAAGACATGGCCGAGAAAATGCGATGTATGAACAAGTTATAATCAAAACAAGAGGAGAATGAGTTTATGTTAACCTAATGGATCTTCTGTTATGATATTAAAAATCTTCTTCTTCCTTGGAATTGAATTGACATAAAGTTCAATACTGAATAACAGCTGGGAGTTTTGTCATGTGTGTAAGTGAAGTTTTGTGTGCTTGTCTATAAATCAGTTTATCTCTAAAATTTAACTTTTCTCTAAACTCAATGAAAGGAAAATGAAGGGGTTAACATGCACACTGGGAATAGAGAAATTAAGATCAGTCAGGTAATAAGAACTAAGTCCAAATGTACAGAGTGGCTGAGTGAATGTAAATGCAGTAGAAATGCTGGAGGAACATCGGAGGGGAAAAGAGAGTTGTATGCCGCTCCCAAGTGGATCACATCTGCCTCCCTGCAAATCCAGTAAAACACAGGGAGGTACGATGTGTGCGTGTGTGTGAATTTAAACCACAAACCGATTTTCTGCAGCCACCTTGTGTCGAAAATGGAAAATGCAGGTCTCAAAATCTGTTTTTGTAAACCCAGTGCCCTGCTTCAGCAAGGTGTTGCACCCAAGGGACGTAAAGCTCATAAATGTTGCTGCTGTTGCCGAGAGACCTGCTTACACATGAGGAGTTTTGTCAGTGGGAAAACACTCTGAATTAGGGTGGATTTTCACTGCTACTCAGTTTCTAGGAGAAAATGTCACCTAGCGAGAAACCATTACTTTTAGATGCCATTCCTTCGCAGCCTGAACTTGGCAGAATCAAAGGGGATCTTGCCATTTATCTTAAATGATCTCTTTTCATTTATCTAAGTTAGGTCTTATTAGATATTATTTGTTCACAGTGCAAAAAGTGATAGATCTTATACCCTTCTTCTCAAAGTGTGCTAGCATTTTGATTGAAAGAAGAAATCTTCAGAAATCAGGTGTCAGAGACCAGAAATGGCTATTGATTGAGCTTTAGTGTGCAATCTCAAAATTCTCTTACTAGATAACGCTGCATCTGCTCTAGACATAGGTGAGACATTGCTAGCTCACATTGGACTAGGAAAAGTAAGTGCTTTGTTATTGATATATCTCTCATTTCTCTTTTCTCCAACCATGAATTTAATTTAAATTCAGAGAGAAGACAAAATGACAGTTGTCATTTTCCTTGACAGGTTTGTAACAAGGACAAGGATTATTTCCCATTCAGGGCAGAAAAGCTGCCTACTGCTCTTCGGTGACAATATTCTTATCTCTTCCACTTCACCACCACAATGATTTTCACCTGGCTCTTCTAGCTGGGGACTGGGCTGGCACCATGGTCCTAAGAGAGGAGGAACCCTCACTACAACACCCCAGACAGTTTAACTGCCAACAGTTCATTAGGAAGAAAACTGAGAAAGGTGCATTTTGGAAAGCGTCTTTGTCTCTC
>VYZR01014407.1:1195-26250 GCA_013400675.1 Oxylabes madagascariensis
AAAGCAGGATGGGATTTCTATCATTTAGCCTCCATGGGATCAAGTGCATTGCTGCTCTGAATAATGCCCTCGTTTAGCTCCATTGTGTGATGGATTTGAAGCTTCAAAACATAAATGAAACTAAGGGCCTAGATAGCCTAATGCTGTTATAAATTTTGAAGTCTTGGTTTCAAATATGATTCAGGGGCCTTAGTGAAATGCGTTTGGGGATCTCTGCTCCGTCCCTGTTGGGTAATTGTGCACATCACAGAAACATCACATCCTGGCATGATGCTGGTGCTCTGCCAAATGGAGGCTCCGAGGCTGCAATAGCAAGGGCAGCTGCAAGTTGTGATTTAGGAATGTTGGCTGGGGGATGTGCAGACAAAGTCTACAAAGTTTCTGCCTAGAAAGCATTTTAAAAAAAGGAAAGAAAAAAGAATCTCCAAGTTAATTCTCTTGTGGAAAAAAGCATGTTGGGAAAGAGGCAAATACTTTGTGAAATTGCCAATGCCCCATTTCCCTGGGTTATAAAACTTCTGGCAAACACATCAGCTGTATTCCCCTCCCCTTTCAGATTACATGTAATGTGTTTGAAATAATTTTTTAACAAATCACAACATTGAAAAGGAGGACAAAAGTCTGAATAGTATCTGCTAGGTCAAAGATGAAATGCTGGCCTAATCCACAGCAAAAGTAGCTGCTTCCATTATTGTTGCTATTCTAAAACTCACGGTCACTGGCTGGTTGTGTCCACCACATGGGATTACTGACATTTTTCTCTGTCATCCAAAAATGTAGAAAAACTTAGGCTGCAAACATCCTCAACTCTGTTTGAGTAGCTCTAATTTACATGACTTAGGTAGGCGTAAAAAGTGAGAAATGACCTTTTCAACATGACTTCAGATATTAAAACGATCTTACAATCTTATTATCATGAGAACATTTCGCAGAGTATTAAGCTCAATAAATTACCTTTTCCCCAAGCTGCTAACCCTCGATCCCTCAGGGGCAGCTGCAGCAACGATGTTGGTTCACGGCCTTCTTATTTTAGCTGAATTGCTTAATTGGTATGTGTTCTACATCCCCGATTGAGTATTTGGAGCACAAATGAAGGTTAGAACCTTTGCGCTAGTTATCGACTGGAAGAAAATTGATTCACGCTCAGGAGTGCAGTTGGGAGACAATTCACAATCCTCCCTTGGAAGGAAAGATTCTGCTCTTTTCTTTTCCCCTAGATTTCTTGCAAAGGTCACTCCAGCTGAACGCGGTCATATTTTTGGTTTGGTGGTTGCTTTTTGCACAGCAAATCACTGTCGAGAGCTGGAGTTCGAGTTTCCTGGGCGTGTTCGTAGCTGAACTTGAAATTGAGGTGCTGGGGATGTTGTCCTTCCCTCTCCCTGCCTCCCCCTGGTCCTTGCACACCTACATTTGCTGTTCTCCAGAAAAGATGTCCCTTTGTGGAGCATCTGTGGAAAAACAAGTTATAATTCCCTGAGTGTTCTCCACCTTTGTTGGATCCAAGAGAAGGGAGGAAAAGGTTGTGAAAGAATGTCACTGTTTCAGCTCCCAACCTCAAGATGTATCCCATAAGGTGACTTCCCAAAGACATGTTTCCATTGTGCTGAGCATCTTCAGTTCAGTGAGTGAAAAGAAATCCTTAAGTAAAGGTCATTCAAGATGAAGCTCAGAAATGCCAGAAAGCGACAGCAAAATTTACCAAATTGCTGTGCTGAACAAATTTAAACTGAGTGCACGTGCTTTGTACGGCCTGATAATTGATCTTTTCTTTGCAATACGATCTAGCCCTTCTGCATCAGCTGGTACAGAAGCCTTTGTTTTTTTTGTGATCTTCCTAGCAGGAACCTGAGCTTTCTTGTGGCCTGTATTAATAGAAACATCAAAATGGCAGAGCTTCTGCTTTCTTTTTAATGTTCATTAAAGGGCAAACATGTGACTTAGCCGGCCTCAGCAAGATTCCCTGTGGCTCCATGAGCATGCCAAAAAGAGAGGCAAGGCAGCCAAAGCAAGAGGCATTCCTGGACTACAGAGCATGTTACACATAATCCAAAAGGGAAATGGAAAGAAAAAGCTTAAAAGTCAGACAGACACGGAGGGGGCAGCAGGATGTCAGCTCAGCATGTTGACATGCCACAATCTGTTAGCTCAGTGTCATTAATACGGAGGCCAGTGAGAGAGGAGGTAGACAGGATTGGAGGAGGAAATTTGGCAGCATCAAATAAACCCAGAGTCACTGAGATACCATGAGATGCTTCGTTGAAGGAGCACTGTAAAATTAGAATAGAGCTCTACTCTTCAATTCCGCAGTGAGCAGCATGCCACCTTGAGTGCTTTGTTCAGTGGGTGGTAACTAATCTGAGCGCTGGTAGATCTCCCCCATTGCTCCAAGGGACAGCAACACAGCAGAAATGGCGATTTTTGTATAATGCATGACCAGGTACAATGGGAGAGCCCATTTGCTGTGACAGCTTTTGCCTCTGTAACTCACTCACCCCGTGGGCTCTGCAGAGTTCAGTGGCCATTGGCCACCATCCCAGGGTCAGTGGCTTTCCCAGGCGCTGCAGAGGTGGAATGTTTGTGGAGGCTTGAGCAAGTGAGACAGCTGATATCTTAAAGATAATTCCAGTGCTGGCTGTTGTCTGAAGGTATGCAAATGCCGTAGTCTGAAGGACCCTGAGGAAAGCTGGGAGTTTTTTTATTTGGCCACCTGCCTTTATTTTTTTTTTTCTATTTTGTGGCACCCTATACTTTATTGAAAGCCTTTGAATGCCGCTGAGAGCCTTAAAACTTGTGGTAAGCATTTTGATGGCTTAAATGTATAAATTCAGATTTGTTCTTCTGGCAAAAGAATAAGTGTTTTAGCTACTTGCATAGGAAATCAGACAGAAAATGATCCACTGCATGGAATGCAATACGGAAAGATATCACTGTCCTAAAAGTCTATAAGGTAGAAAAATATAAAATATCAACTACAAATCAGCATTCAGAGATAGCAACAGTAGTTCTGTGAATGTCTCAGTTTGTTTTTGGATTTACCCTGAGTTGTGTATTATCTTTATTTTAGCACAGCTAAGATTTCAGAGCCAAAGTCAAATATCAGCATGATCAGTGACTGACCATAAAAATAAGTAAATGGAGCACTCCCCTGATTCTTGGCACTTCTGCAATGTTTTTTCTTGGTATTGTTTGGAAGAGCCTCTTGGGACCTTCAAAATGAAAACGTTTCCTTATGTTTTCTCTTCCATTAAAGCTGACACTGAACTGGAGGTTACTCTTGCTGTCAAACTGTTGGTGTTCGGGGCTTTTATTTTGGCTTTTTTTTTCTGTGAGAAAAGTAAAAAGCTTTTCAGTAATTTCGTTTAAATTCTCTTGCCTCTCACACAGATACAGCTAAAACAAGATAGACAACAGCTGATGGCTTAAGCAGAAAAAGTGGTATTTGCTTCTTGTGTCACATTACTTACCTTACTTAGGTTGTTCCAGATCTCCTGCTGTGCCTGCAGGAGGTGGGAATGTCACCTTTCTCTGTGGAGGAGACTCCCCTTCCAGGGAACAGCAGCAGAAGGGCCAGCAATGCCACACCAGGGTTCTGCCAAAGGAAATCCAACAAATGTGAGCATGTTAGGAAAGATGCAGTTGTCTCATGCTGGAAGTAGACGTGGTGACCTGCTCTGTCCCCAGGGGAGTATCCCCAGGACAGGACCCTCCTGATGGACCACGCACTCACCTGTGTTGTCTCAGTCACAGGAAAGAAACTCAGTTCTGATCTTAGACCTTCAAAACTTACTGTCTGGTTTCTCTTTTTCTTAAAAAAAAAAAAAAAAAAAAATTCCGCACACACATGGATTTTGTGTGGTCTAAATGTATTTTTAACTCTTCTAATAACCCACAGGGTTATCCTGGCTGGGTCTGCCCTACGACACGGCTGCAGCTCATTTTGCCATTCTGATAAAAGCAGCATAGTCCTTAAACCACTTGAGATCTCTCCTGGCTGAAAAGAAATATGTTTGTTATTAGGCTGTGTAGGGGAACGTAAATAATTGTATTGGGAGTGAAATAATATTTGTAGCTTTTATTTATACCATGAATGCTTGCAGTGAAAGGTCTAAGGAGCAAATGAGCAAATACCTTTTTTGCAGTGTCTGTATCATGCACATTGTCTGCAGATACCAGACATCAATTCCATAACTTAAAAGTTATAGAAAGCTAACTGTAAATATGTCAACATTTTCTTTGTCATCCCAGAGCACTCAATAATCTCTTAGATAACTTGGATGTAAGCCGGGGAGTGCTGTGGCAATAAGGGCCAAGGCTTTGAACTTGATTCAAAATTGTATGGAAACCTAGTTTAAATCGTGAAGATTTTGGTGTTCTTACAGTAAGTTCTCTTGCCAAAGGGACAAATTCCAATATTTTATATTACTTAGGAGTGCTGTACTCTTCATGCCTAACGTGCTGTCAGTTCTGTGACCTACATGGCAGCATTGAAACTGCAGTCCAGCTTCCCTTCCCTCTGGGCCGTGTCCTTTGGCACTGCCTCAATTCCACCCCAGATTTTTACCTTTTCATAGGAAGAGAGAGACATTCACGTACGAAGTGTCCAAGATTTCCGTGTGAGCAAAACCACTAAAGTGGTGGCAACTTGAAGTAATGGAGGCATTGTGACACTTTGGGGACCTTTCGAGTTTATTTACACCTTCTTAACATTTATTCAATGGTGTTGAGCCTTCAACAGCCTCTTCAAGGCAAAAGAGCATGTCCCATCTTCCTTAACGTGTTTTTCCCTTGTACCTCTCAGTGAGCTGCTGTCGTTGACTGGAATAGCCAAGTTACTGAAAAAACAGGAGTCCTGGCTGTGTTCCCCAGGGGAAATGGGGAGGCAGAGACACCCCATATTCCCGGCGCCGTGGCAGCAGTGCCCAGGCCGAGCCCGGGGGCAGGAGGTCCACGAGGAGACGGGAGCGGAAGCGTCCAATTCTCGCCCTGCCAGCTCCGGGCTGGCAAACCTCCCTGCTGGCAGCCAGGCCGCTGGGGGCAGCCTCCCGCTGAATTTCCCAGCCTGGAAAAATGTTCTAAGAAAGGAAAAGGAGTTAAAACAAAAATAGACAAAACATGCCAAATGGCAGCCAGGAAGCCGAGAGCAGGTTCTAGGCCAGAGGCCAAGGCAGGCTGAGCGCGGCGCGGCTGACGCGCAGCGACGGTCGGGACGGGGACGGGGCTGTCACCTTGCAAGGGAGCAGCAGCCACCAGCACTGGTGGTTTTGGAAAAGGAAACAGCCCTCCAAGTCTCCTCCTAGGAAAAGCACGTTCTAGGGGGCAGAAGGGATGATTTTTTTTTTAAGGAAAAACAGGCAAGCCAGCACAGCATTTGCAAGCGTAAAATTCTGGATCCTCAAGCCGGTTTTTAATTATTTCTTTTTGCCATATTTTCATGTCCTGATTTTTAAAGAAAATGTTTAAATTTCAGGGTGAAAGTGATCCCTGTGACTCAGAGAGGTGTGAAACAGGGGGGGTGTGGGTGTGAGAGCACGGGGAGGGTGTTTGGATGAGCGATGCTGAGCAGCCACCTCACAGTCAGACTGCAGGTGATCAAATACAGGTGGCTAAGAGCTTTAGGGAGTTTTAAGCCGACATAGTAAAGTACAGAATATTCTTTCATAAAAAAGTAGTTTTCAGGGCCAGATGGAACCAGTTCCTTTCACACTTTATGTATAACCCAAACCTGGTAATTTTACTCTTTCAGTCTTGTGGGCCTGGTAACTTGGGTTTGGCCAGTTCACGTCATGCTCAGCCCTCCTAGTCTGGATCAGAAGACTCTGAGCAGTACTGAACCACGGCAGCTAGGCCAGGGAATGAGGCAGGGAGTGCTCGGGGGGGATAGCTGGATGGATACTTCTTGGCCTCCTTTCCTGCACATACTGCATATCACAGCTGCTTCCAGCCTTGTCTTTGGGATGGTTCAAATCCACTGGTTTTCTTTCTCCTTTTTCATATTTCAGCAGCAGCAGTGACCCGCCATCTTGTACCAGATTTCTGAATTTGTCCAATTTTACCATCCCACCATTTCTTGTTCAGTTTTCTGTTCATCCAGGAATAAAAACAATTATATTACCAATATATCTCTTCAAACCCAGTGAGGGAAATTTTGAAACAACAGTGATTAGTTTATAATCATTGTTGCCCTAGCTTCAGCTTAAAGCAAAGAAGCCCTTGTGTCCAGCATATGAAAAGATAATATAATTCTAGTTTCCATCTTCTGAAGCTCCTGAATCAGCAGTAGGAATTCTGCCCAAATGTAGAGGGCAAGTATGAGCTTAAAAGCCTTGAGATTCTTGGATCTCTCTTTTCCTGGGAAGGATGGGAGCAAAACGAAGGCACAGAATGTTCTCATAAGCGTTCACAGGGAAAACAATATGGTAAGATTGAGAAGATACACATGTGGAAGGAATGTACTCTTAAGATCAAGGCACTCGAGGGAGATCTTGGGTACAAGATGTGTTTCCTTGATTATTTCTCATTGCCTGCACTTGTGGCAGAGGGAAAAAGGGGAATGAGTATGAGCGAGGTGGGCTTATGTCTTCTCTGCTGTGCTCTTCTGGTGCGCTTTTTTGTTGCATCCTTCAGCTCAGACATTACTCTGCAGCACAAGGAGCTGCCTGCCTTACAATATCACACAGGCTTCTGTGGAGTGGTTTTGTCACTGGTTTTCTCTTGAAGTTACAGTTATGCAAAAGCCATTTGTTTTCAGTGAGTTGAGCAAGTTTCCTCCTTCTGTTTCTTAGAAGGATAGCAAGAAGCAGACAATCAGGTTGAAGCAGAAACTGAGCAATGTTTATGAAGACTGGCTTTGAATGTGTTTTACTGCAAAGAAGCTAAAGAATCAATATATATTTTAATTCTGCTAAGGAGGAATGGGTGACTCACTGACAAAATTCCACTGGCTGTGTTGGGTGGAGTTTTGCAGGTTTATGCTTGTTGACATTAGTATCTTCTAAATTGAGGGTTTTAATTAAACAACTCTACTCAGAAATTTTGTTTCTTTAATGCAAAAGAAGTCAAATTTTGCAAAATGATCTTTCCAATTAAGATCAGGATATAAGTTTATCAGATTAAAAGTAAAGCATACTTCTCTTTGTTCTTTAATGGAGGGCTGGCTGTTTTGAGCACGTAGCCAGCCCAGGTCACTCAACCACAAAAGTCTTTTCAAAGGTATTTAAATTGACAACACAGCCTAACGCAAAGAACTTGCTTTTGTTTCTGTCTTCATGACAAAGAATTACATTAAATGAGGGAAGTTATCAGGCTGAATCTTTGTTAGCCTAAACTTATCTTTGAAATAGAATAAATTGCAGGATCAGGTTCTTTTGTAGTCGTTGCTGGATTTAGTGATTGTGTAACTGAATATGAAATTATGACCTAGTTTTTTTGGAAGCGGTCGAATACACAAATACAGCCAAAGATTTCTTTGATGTGGCACCTTTTTTTTTTTTATTTTTGCAGTTGTAGTTTTTAAACACAGAACTAAGCATTTGTTAAAAATCCACGGGACACAGGTGATGATTAAGAACCAAAATGCTTGAGCCTGAAAGAAGAGTTGAGATACAGATTTGCTTCTGTTGAGGAGATCTGGAAAAGGAAGAATATTTGGTGATAGCTTTTGCTTCATGTTATGTGCATATAAAAATGGCAAAAGATGCCACATTCGTAAAGTGTAAATGACAAGTATGTGAAGAGGGGACTGTGGCCTCTATTACAGATGTGGTGTCATTCCTCTCTCAGGCTCCATGTGTTTTGAATAGGTGGGTTAATTTCTTGTGTTTGGGATGTTATTTGATACCTGGATGATAAGATTTTTCGGGTCTGAGGACTGTGTTTACTCTGGAGGAGCTTAAAGTGGCCAAGAGAGAGAAAAAGAGAGTAAACAGTTAATGCGTTCAGGAAACAGACTTCAAAGTTTGCTGTGAGAGTAACATTCTTCCTCCTGAAAGTTCAAAATGCCAGACTCTAAAAGCCACTCAGTACTTCAAAAGCAAATGTATCACAGTAATGCATAACCTTCTAGATAAGGTGTCTCCTGCCAGCAGGAAAAAAGAAAGTATGTGTGAGTGTGTGTGAGACAGACAGAGATGTTGGGTGTGGTGGGCAGGGTCTGGGTTCCAGCTGTGTAGAGATGGTTTTCCTTAGTGGAATCCTGAAGCAGGGCTGGAGACAGAGCCAAGAGCTCCTCAGTGGCACTTGACTTCATCCCATCTCTCCGTATTCCTCGTGGCAGGAGGTGTGACGGAGTGGGGAGCCATTAGACCCCACTGTGCAGCTGCCCCTGCTTAGTCCAGCAGCATGAAAATTATCCTTAGAGAAGATTGCATGTGCTCTGTGTCCTCCACATTTCTCAGTATTTCCAGTCCTGTTTCACAGAACTATATCTGTACCAGTTTCTCCAAGAGCACACACGGAGCATTTGGCAAGTGTGCTGCTACATGCAGATTTTTTTGGGAAGCAAGTCAAAGTGGGAGTAATGACTTTCATGAATCATTGTGGTAATAGAGAAATTCTCTTTATTGACCTGTGTGGCTGGCACTGATATCAGTCAGTACTCTGTGGGGCTGTGGGAAACTGTATGAACATCATTCATTTAAGCAATAAACCAAAAAAAAAAAAAAAGGAAAAAGGCATCCAGACTGCATATTGTTCCCATTGCAGCCTCTTAGCAAAAAATTGTCTCTAGTCCACTGCAACTATGTAACATTTCATACATATATGCATTATTATTCTTCCCCTATTTTTGCAGACATTTTAACTGTTGTTTTCCATAATTAAAAGCTTGTTGTCCTCCTCCAGAGAATAAATTATAGAAATCACAGGATTGTTAAGGTTGGAAAAAACCTTCAAGATCATCAAGTCCAGCCGTCCATATAGCACCACCACCAGATGGTCACTACTAAACCATGGCCTCAAGTCCGTATCCACACATTTTTTTAGCACCTCTAGGGATGGCAATTCCACCACTTCCCCAGGCAACAAGTGGCTGATGGCCAAGCAGAAGTTGTGTGACAGCAAACCCTGTACATTGGTGGGACAGTCATTTCAGAGAGACCTTTCCTGCGAGAGCATAGACAGTTTTGCCCTTTGATGGTGCTTTCCATCCAGGTGCTTAGTACACTCTGGGATCAAGATTCTTTCCATCCCTCTGTACTTGGTCCCAGAAAGAATAAACAGCCATCTCTGGAGCGCTGAGCGTGAGCCTGGGCATGAAGTGGTGGTGGTGGGTCTGTTAGAAAAGCAGGACTGAGAGCCTTCAGCTCCACTTCCAAAGCTTCTACAACCCTGCTCATGGCCGTTCCCTGCTGCCTCTTCAGCTTTGGAGCAGCAAATGTCTTTCATAGTATTTTGGTGGCACATAGCCATAGCTTGGGCAAGGGCAAATGATGGAGAACTGTTTTTTCCCACTGCATCAGCAGACAGGTAGATAGGTGAGTTGGTAGATAGAAGGATAAGGATGTAACTAAAAGTATTTCCTCTGTTTGGAGCTGTAGCAATCAGCCAGTCCTTTCCCACTGATCCGTATCAGATAGGTGCATAAAACCATCCAGCTTCTTTTTTTCTTAAAGGCCCGTGCACGCTTGAATATTCTGTCCTGTTTCCAGCAGCAGTGCAGCTGCACCAGGGCTAGCAAAAATCAAATGCTCGTGTAGACAGGGCCTATTTTCTCAGTGCACTCACAGGTTTTTTCATGGCGTTGTAGTAAAAACACCTGAGCCCTGTCTATTTTCAGATGCACACGGCTGTTGGAAAATGAGTGTGTTTTGTAGTGTACCAGAGACCACAGAGAGCCGGCTCCTTGGTCTATAACAAATACTGCTGGAGAACATTAAGCAGTAATTCGCTGTTTCATTGGCAGGAAATAGGATGTTTTTGAAGTGTGACAACGTGTCTGTTTAAATTTTGATGAGACGCAGGTTCACAAAAGGTAATAAGGGTTTGTTAACCATCCCGGAGTGCTGGCTGCAGAGGTGGGTGTCTGTTTTCAGGGTCAGCTGATGGGGAAGGACATTGTCAGCCAGGGTGTGACTCGCTGCTCTTTCACTGAATCTGGTCTCCATGTGACAATGAGAGGGAAAGAAAAATGTCGCTGGCCACTGAGCATTTCTCACGGCTGACCAGTACCTTGAAATCAAACTATTCCAACCTGCTGGAGGTATGCCCTGGAAAGAGTCCTTAATTAAAACTCACTTGGAATTAGAGCCTAATATGGGCTAGATAGCTGAAGAGCACTGCAGGAAGTGAAGGCCTCTGGTGTTTTACATATTAATTTGCTAGATTTGCTGTAGGGCAAGCTTTGTCCTTTCCTAGGTGCCAGGACCAATGCTTTTATGATCTGGCATGGGCTTTCTGTGTACTAATTTCCTCTTCCCTTTGTAAGGCCACTGTCCTGGTGTTCCAATGGTCCCTTCAGAGCAGATCTGGGCTTCAGGAGCACTGGGGGGTTGTGTGAGTCTTGCTGGGTTATCCCATGAGCTTATTTTCACAAGGTAGATGTGAGTTAATAAGACAGCTCCATTTCAAAGCTTAGGTGGCTTTATCCTCTTCTCGTCTTCTGCTTGGAACTGTTAGCAGCATTTACCTTCTTCTTTCTCAGATGTCTGGGATGTACTTTGGACTGTTCCACATTTTTTGTTTGTGTAAAGTACAGTAAAAACTGCAAACAGGAAGGATGTATGTGATTGCCTGGTGGTTATGAAAGCTCCTGTAAGCGCCAGCTTGGAACAAAGGAAGCACTGAAAAAGGCAACTGTAAAGAAGCAAAGGATTAATTTTAATGCAGTTTAGAAATTCCAGCAACTTTTTTCTGAGTGTAGAATAAACATTTTAGTGAATCGAGTGAAACAATCTGGAGGAAACAGGGATTTGTGTTCTTCTCGATGGACTTGATCCAATTTTCAGTGGAAATTATCCTTCAAAGCTTTACTGAGGCCCAGATTTGAAAAAAGCAGCCCTTCCTCTCAAGCCTGTTCGGATGAATCATTGTTCATTATTTGTGTTATACATTAATGTGTGGTTGCTTCCATCGAGATAGATGTTCTGCCATATGCAAGCACATATTAGAGCCAGTCTTTGCCAAGAGCCTTCTCGATAGCTGAGGGGGGAAGCGGGATGGGAGAGGAGGAGGAGGAGGAAGGAGGGTTGGATGACGAACCGAGCGCCAACAGGGAATGTGATTTCCAGAAAAAACCTCCGCTGAAAGTCTGCCAGTGTAAAACCAAGGTTGCCTCCCCACACATCTTCCTCTAATAGCCCATCATCCATGGACTCCCAAGACATTTGATTGCACCTACCTCCTCCTTGTATGCATTTCCTTAGCTGGGAAATCACACTGTCTCTGAGCATGATTTATAAAGGCTCAAATTGAAATGTCATAAATAACGGGAAGTGTCTTGGTGGAGCTGTGCTGCTGTCCAGAGCACCAGCATAAAGGTCACAGCACATGCAGAAGAGTGTCACCTTCACAGCCCAGCTTCTGGGCCATTATTCCTGGACCTAGCAGTAGCCTTAGGAGGAGAACTAATAAAAACATCATGGCAGAATGGATATACAACAGCAGCCTGAGTGCACCCCGTCTTCATTTGATTCTGCATCAAATACAGTCTATGATTTTTATCTCCATCACCTCAAAGCAAAAATAAATAAATAAGATACAGATTTTCCCACCTGTTATGCATTACTATACTTATCCTGTGCAATTGAATCAAAAAGAGATGAAAAGAGGGTTAATTACCATATGTCAGTGTTTCAGATTCCACAGATTCTGGGGATTATGACACTATTCAAAAATTGCCAGAGATCCAGAGATAAATATTTTGCTTCTCATCAACAAGAAAGTTCACTGCCTGGGTATATCCCATCCTTCCATCTCATAAGATCCTGTACTGGAGCAGTGGCTGGGATCAGGGAAAAGAAACATTTGAGTGCAGAGTCATTCCTGTAGTCACATTCCATTGCATAGATTCAGTGGGCCAAGCACATCACTGGATGCTTTGCAGCTGAGGAATAACACAGCAGAGGGTTTGGCCTCTCTCTTCAGAAGTAAGAACCATTTATCAGGACTCCATTCCTGGTTCCTCATGTGCCCCAGAGGGGGCTGCACTCAACCAAACATGAAGGGGTGTTGGAGCACTAGAGATAGTTTATCTTTCACTAAAACATCCGATCTTGATTTTCAAGTGTTACAAGGTATTATGGTGTTAGTGATGGACTGCCACATTCAGACCAGAGTCTGGCAAGAGCGTGCATCTGCCACATTATCTACACTTCACTTCTTTTTGCTCATATTAAATACTTGAATCTATTCCTAATTTCTGTAGGTAATTATAATTAACTGCGTAGTTTTTCTCTCCATTTTTGCTAGTTATAATTAGATGTCACAGTGACTGAATGTTACTGTTCTTATAACTTTAGGAAGACCAAAAACACTGATATAATAGTTTTCATTCCTATAACATTTTCATGCCAGCTTTAGAAAACACAGAAATGGTGAATGATCTGAAACTCCCTCACTCACCAAGAGGGAAGGCGAGGCACAGCTGAGTTAGGTCAGTTGCTCCAGTCCCAAGTGGTTGTGCCTTGGTTCAGAGCAGAGATTTCACCTCAGGATCTCTCAGACAAACTGGGAGAGTGATAGGTACCCTGGGCCTTCTCAGGCATTTTCAAATCTTCCTTTTACCTTTCTTTCTTCTGAAGAAAGGTGTAAAATAGGGTTGCTTTCATGAGATGTGCATAAAGAAGGCAGCTGTTACCAAGCTCTGAATAGACCTGATTAATCAGATGTATCCACAGCGGGATGTTGTGTGTCTTGTGTGTAATTTGGAGTTGGATGTTTTTACCTCTAGCACACCTTAAAAACCTCTCTGGATAATTCTCAGTAAGTCTTCCATCGATCATATGGAATTTTTTCAGCTGAAATCTGCTTTCCATTTACTTTTCACCTTCAAATTGCGGTTCCCCAAGGTCCTTTATAGAGAACTATAAATTGTAGATAGACGTTTTTGATTCTTTTTATTCAAGCTTAATATCTTGCTCAGTTAGTGAACCCTTAGGAATTGCCGTGTGGCCCCTTATAACCGGGGTGGTAATAAAGTGGCGGATTTGCAGAAACCCTATAAAAATGTGTGCAACGGTAAATTGTATTTAGGCTACTACTGGGGAGAGAGGCATGAATGTACAATTATGAGAAGGATGTCCCTGAAGAGAGATTTCAGTCTGTTGCCATAGTCTAAATCCTCTATCTTGTGGTGCACAAGGTAATTCAGGCATAGAGCAGAGGATTTTTTTTTTCTAAAGAGATTATATTACCCATCTCCTCTGTTGATGGATTTTATTGCACAGGTTCACTGAGAGTTTTATTATTGCATTACTTAATGTGTTTTTGAGGTTCCTGAAACATTTAAAATATAATAATGAGTTCAGCTGTATGCCTGCACTTGGCTCCTCTCAATCTGTGACCGAGGCAGAGCTGTGACCCTGGTGAGCGGCCGGCCCAGCAGCTCCCCGGGGAGCCCATGGCTGTGGTGGATCCCAGAGCCAGGATTCCCTGGAGAACGGCTTGAATGTTAAACAAACTTGTCAGATTCATCTAAATAACAGATTCCAGTCCTGTGCCTTCTTTCAAAATAGGGCGAGGGTGAGTTACGACAAAGATGGAGCGATGGCTACGGGATGTGCCCGAGATTGACAGGCTGCTTCTGCCGCCCTGGTTTCTGGTGCCACATCTCCTCTTCAAAGCCAGCTGCTCAGATAACGAAGTGTCGTTAAGAGCCATGACACTTGTCACACCATTTTAAAGAAGTGTTGTGGTGTTATTAAAAAAAAAAGCATTCCCATGTGGAAATCATGGCATAACGTCCTTCTTAATAGTGTGATAATGTGGACCACAGTCTTAGTTCTCTTCAAATAGATAAGAACTTCTTCCTAATTAGCAAGAATGTTTATATTGTGTTGATAGGCTGATTTTTGAGACTTAATCCAGAGCCTTTAAAAAAAAAAAAAAAAAGTGTTTCTTCATTACAGAGTTTTTCTCATATAGAAAACAGAGCATTTTGCCTGCCTAACTGCATTTTTTTCTGTTATTCTCAGAAGAGTGGGAATAGTAGATCTGTTGGAATAGTTCAGCATTCATACATTGTTTGCCAACCCAGTCTAAAAGCAGCCTGGGAATATAGATCTCTATTACAGTGAATTCCCACACTGCTAATGTCAGAAATGATACAATATTTTGGTAAAAGAGCAACTTCCACTACTAGCAGTAGGAAGGTTCCAGGTTTGTGATGTCAATTATAACATAAGACATAAACGAACAAAACCACCATGACTGAACCATCTCAGGTGCTCTTTTGGCAAGGTTTCCCTTGGGATTTGCCAGGCTGTGGACTGCTGGGCAAATCCTGCAGAGTGCTGCCATGGCTAAGACAAGTATCTGAGCAGTCATGTTAGATATCTTCTTTGGCTTTTCTTTTCCCAAATGGCTACATGGTTACCTGCAGCAGCACAAAGTTCTCTCAACAGAAAGAGTTTTCTGCACCCTACAGGGCTTAATGAATCCAATTTTCAGCCATTTTTCCATTAATGGGAGCTGGAAGTAGTTCAGTAGAGTGCACACAAGTGCAGACTTTTTACGGCTTGATAAAGTCTCAAATGAGTTTGCCTGAAAGTTTGTGTTCATAGCTTACAGAGCAACGCTTAACATGAGTAAGGCAGTAATACTTGATAGGGTCTCTTATTTAAGTATTTTTCACTCTCCTTTCCAGTGAATTACATGGATCTAGGGTTTAGGTTCTGGCATCTGAATGTGGGGATGAACTGAAACCATTTATCTCAGTATGAAGATGTTCTAGCATCTGGATTTTAGAGGAAACATGTCTCTAAACTCTGGAAAGTTGCTTTATTTCTCAGTGTATTGAAAACAAATCTACTTTAGTGCCTTTGCTGTTATTGCCAAATACATTTTCTTCTTGTGTTACCTGTGCCTTGCCATGTTTCTGATGCTGGTGAATAGCAAATATCAAATGTTCAAAGGTTCCTTCAGGATTACGTTCAGTACAACCAAAGCTGCCCATTTGTGTCTCTGAGCTCTTGTGTGTAGTTGTCTCTGTGCTATAAGCCGCAGCTACGAATGAAAAAAATCCTGGAAAGGCAGCTGGAGACAAGGGAAATGTTCTACTGTTGCATGGCTGAGGACAGTTAATCTGGCAGCCTTCGTTAGGCGATGCTTAGCTGATAATGAGCCTCAGCAAATGGCCTGCATTCAATATAAACTCCTCTGTGTGTTTGAATGTTTCACCAGTCCACAATATAGTTTAAGCTTTATGCTTCTAATTTTACTCAATGGAAACCAGATGAAATGAAAACAAGAATAGTCAAAAGAAAACACTGTTTGAAATATAGGCCTGTGAGCAAGGAAAAACCCTGAATTCTTTCTAAACCCAGATGAGTCACCAACCCACTGTAAGAGATGCCTCAATCACTCGAGTACTCTCCATCTTTTATTAAGCTCAGCAGGAAAAGAGCTTAAGCCATGATAAAACTGACCCTGCAGCTGCGTTATTTTCTCGGGCAGATCAGCCTCGGGTGGAGGACGCTGTGATTTCACAGATCGGAGCGGTGGAGGTTGGCCACGTTTCACCCAGCAGATGAGTCACTGCTCTGGTGGCTTTGCCTGGCGCATTCCCCTCCTCTTAACCATCGGCCACGATCGATCTGGCTGCGCCTGTGTCGAGTTTCCTCTTTGCGGTGGATGTGTAGGAGGCTGAATTTTGGTTCTCATGAAAGCGAGAGAGCGAGCGGTAGCCAAGCATGGGACGTGCAGGTGCTGCTGAGGCGCTCACTCATAACTCAGAGCCTCAGCTCGGACCCGAAACTGCCCCAGCTATTTAGGGTTTAACTGAGCCACCGTGGCCCCAGCGGGACCGAGGTGTCTCGTGTCTTGGGGACATGGACACGCTTCCACGGAGCTCAATCGGTGATTCTGAATCTTATTTGCATTACTGGTAGAGACAGATAGTTTTTTTTAAACACAGATCTTTAAAATGTCATGGCAAGATATTAGCACAGTTCAAACATATTTGTAAGTAATAAACAGAAATAAACCTCTTAGAGGAAAGAAATCTGGGAACAGACATGCTTTAGATCTTCTCTGGTGAAGGATTTGTCATTTCTAAGTTCTATCGCTTCAGTCAGACTTTATCTTGTAGATTGGACCCAAACTTGAAAAATAAATGCGCTGGGTAGTAATTTAAAAATACACAAGCAGAGATGTCTGAAGGTATAAGCAGAGACAGTATCTGTGGTTTGGCACCATGGAAGTTCCCCTTAAACCTAAATAAATGGCTTTTCCATGGCAAATGATAGGCCAGCTTTATGTTCCTTGTTTACTTTTTTGAATACAAACACATTTTACTTTTTTGCAAAGCCATTACCAGCACTGTTTCAGCTCAAACTCTCTGTTTCTAGGACTATCTGGGAAAAACATGAGGGATCCACTGTTGTATATACAGTCACTAGGTTTGTCTTCTCCCTTGGAGGTTTAGTTACAGGATGTCTGGTAAAGTAGAAACCAAATTGGTCATGCTGGTAGTACTGGTGACTCACATAGAGATATTTTCATATTTAAAACTGGAGCAAAGTGGTGCAGTTGCTGGGTCTGCAGCTCAAGCTTGATGAATGTTTTGGGCCAGCAAGAATGGACAAAACCTGCCCTCGTTTGCTCCATTATGTTCTCAGTGAGGAGCTCCAGAGCACAAACCAGCTACAAATTGGTCCAGCTGAGATGCTGATATGAAAATCTACAGGACACTTTTCTCTAGTCAGAACTTCTTTGTACATGAGCTGCTCTGTGATCTAACAGATTCCACCTGCAACTTTGCGGTGATCTGAAATGAAAGACAGCACTTCCCACCATGGCAGGAACAGACAGGAGTGCAAGGGAAGAACAGGCAGGGGAAGCGACAGCTTTGTTGGATACAAAACAAACAGAAAAAGAAGGCGCTTGGCAGGAGTGAAGACTGAAACAAAATGGTCTGCGAAGGATTCGTGCTCACTGATATTGAAAGTGAGTGGTGGAGCTCAAACACTCATTTCAGGAGGAAGCTGGTCAGGATCTCAGTAATCTCCGAGAGGCAGGAAACTTGACATCAGTGTGGGATTGACACCTGAACCCTGCTCTGTTGCTCCCCAGTGCAGACTGAGAAATTATTATGGAGGTATATTTATTTTTTCTTTTTCATTTGCGGCTCACCACAGTGTTGCATGATGAAGAGGTGCAATTTCTGGTCACAGGAGCAGCAAATGGGTTTTGAATTCTTCTGGTTTTTAACAGGCCAGGCATTTTCTTAGCAGTCACAAAGTACTGTTCTGCTAGAGTCATGCTGGAGTCAGGCTCAGACAGGGACCAGAAACTTCCAAAATGTTCCACACCTAGTACTGAATTCTCCATGTGTCTACCAAGCACTGAAACAGCCGTATGTGGATGGGATTTGCGAGTGTAGGCTGTCCAAAAGACACAGTGAGTACAGTGTCAGCTTTAGAAAAGCAAAATTAGTAATTTTACATGAGCTGTCTATCCCCGCTCGCTGTTCCCAGCAGATTTAGAGTGCAGCTGAGAATCCGTCCTCACAATTCTGCCAGGAAGGCAAATCTCTGAAAGACACTTCCTGCAACAAAAATACGCGTCCCAAGAAGGAGAAGATTGTTTGCTCAGAGAAGTGCAGCCAGGGAGCCAAGTATGGAAAAGAACAGCTGGGAAGAGCAGTGCTGTGCCTTGCTGCACCCAGAAGAGCTGAGAGGGGCCGGTGGTGGTGCAGGACTGCGTGCCTTGGCGTGGTGATGTGGGAGCTGAGCGTGGTCAGCCGAGAGCCTGCGGCACTCACGAGCACACAGGGCACTGTCGGTACTTGAGAGAGGCATGCCGAGGTTAAATGCACTGCATCTTTCTTTATCACCCAGCTGAGATACAGAATTGATGAAGCCAGTGTGTTTATTTACTTTGCCTTTGACTTTTTATCTCTGTTTACTGTGTTTCCTCTAAACATCAACAGATTATCTTTCAAAGGCCAGGATGGCACTCATCAGCAACAGTTTATAAAAGAAGAGAAAGAGGCTGCTAGCATTCTTTCCTGTCACTTAATTGTAAAACAAAGACTTAGTATTCTTAATAACTTTCTGCTTTGAGAGTAGAAGTTGAATCCCATTTCTTTTCTGGGCAGGGACATGATGGCAGTAGTTGAGTAAAATTATAGCAGATGTGAAGGAGAAAGTATATTGATGGAAGAGTTTGCTGCTTGTAAGGGTTTGTAGTTCTTGGAAACATGAAACTTCTTGATTTTGGTGGCAGACACTTTTGGGGATTTGACTGCACCGCTCATGAGTGTTCAGAGCTTTCTGCTTTTACTGCTTGACTGCAACTTTACTCCTAAAGGCTCAGTACTGGGAAACCTAATCAAGTCTTGCCTTCCAGTTCCAGTGCCATCATTAGAAAATTCTCATAAGCACCTCTGTGACTGCCAAAACCCTTCTGGGTTTAGTGGTACCAACACTAGCAAGAGAAATACCTCCCCAGCTCTTGAGTCACAAGCAGCAATATGGTGTTACAAACGAAACTAAGCCTAACACAGGTAAGGAAACCCCTGCAAACCATTCAGACCAGGAAATTTGGGGTTCTAAAGAAGAGTCTAGTTTCAAAACAGTGCTGTGGGAGAGAATGAGTATACATTTGTGAGCATTTGGCTCCACTGAGATCTTAAACACTGCCATGATTATGAGAGGTTTTTCCTTGTTTAGTAATATTTTTAGCTGAAGGTTCTTGCCTAAGTTCAGAGACTTCAGCATATGTTAAATCTGTCTACTTGCCAAAAAAGCTTTCTGGGAAGTGAGATTAATTAAGAAATTACCTCAAATTCACAAATCAGGCATCTCTTCTTGCAGCATGTTCCACGCTACTGATGTGTGCTGTTCTTGTGAGATCAACACAGATAGAGCACACAGACTGTGGTGAAGCTGTTGGCTTGTCTTTGTCCAATAGTCTGTTCTGGAAGAGATGGAATGTTGAGAATTTTGATGCAGAATAAATTTCAAAAGCATGGGAACACAGATTAAGGAAGTTTTTGATTTGAAGAGTGATTCTTAGTGACTCACCTGAGGGGTTTCTCTTTATTAAACTAACAAGGAAAGAAAACATTGAGCGGTTCAGACTTTGAAGGCCTCATCAAATTCCTGCTTCTGCTATGGTGAATTTGATTAGGGAAGGGAAGGAGTTTCACATGATCCCAAAAGCTTTTGTGTTACACTTGTTTCTTGTTAGTCCACTAAACAGCCTTGTTCTCCTCACACTTGATCTATGCCTGACCTACATGTCAGCAAACAGCAATTCCTTTTGTAATCTTAAAAAAAAAATCCTCAACTGAGTTTTAATAAAGGTGCAGCCAACTTGCAAAGCATTCATGTGTCTAAAGCCATTTACTTGAAAAGAGGGTTTAGATCTCCTTAGAAGCCATGCCAGACATAGTGGGATCTTGTTTCCCATTTAAAAGGTGACATTTTGGACTGCGTAGAGTCCTGATAAATTTTTTGTGGCCGACAAAGTTTCCCTGGAGCCCGATATCTGATTGTCAGCACAAAGGTACATTTGAACCATTTTCAGAATGATGTGCAGACATCAGCATTTCATGACACCAGATGAGCCATCTTAGTTGCTGCATTTTGGACAGGTTGGTGTTGTGAGTGCTGTGCCCTTAGCAGAACAGCCATTTCAGTGTTCAGTTTTATTGTAGACTGGGTGAATGATGCTGGAAGACGCCGTTGGCCAGTGAAAATACGTTGACAAGGTCACATGTAGCCTATAAAACTCCTGTTCCTTTTAGATCCAGCTGACAGGCATCCTTTAGACTTGAATATTGCTGTGTAACCTTCCCAAGGACCTCCAGAGCTGAAATATTTGACAAGAAAACTGAAGCTCAACACCAAGGTCTTCCCTGCTCATGAATTTTTCATGTCTTTGTTTGAAAAATGCTAGGCAGTAAAACCCTCTCGTTATCTCTGCTGTAAGGCACAGTAATTAACATTCACACTGAAAAAAAAAAAAAACAAACCAAAACAAAAAGAACTGTCTTGTTTCTGTTGAAGCTTAATTGCTGTGTTGATTTTATCTTTGGAGTTTGTGTGTGTCAGTGAAGCCCCCATTCGTGCTCTCCTCTTTCTCCTCCTTCTTCGCTCACCCTTTCTATTAGAGATCCCAATATCAGCCTCATGGAAGCCAATGTACACCATTGGCTATGATCATATCAGGATGCAGCCTTGAATCCTGCATCTTCCCATGAAACACGATGGGTTAACTATCCCTGCAGGGCGTTACCCATGCCCTCCTTTGCATTTAGGTGCTGATAAACTGTTTTGTTGTCATGGGTTTAATACAAGCCATGGTATCTTAGACCTGGCAGCCGAGACTGAACCAGTCCTGTTTCAGCAGCAATGGCTTCATCCTGCTGTGCTCCTCCAAAGTGATAACCTGTATCGCAGCTCTTGCCTAGATCTCACACTGGTATCCAAAGGAGATATTGCCAGCCTGAAAATATATCCTGAGAGATTGTCTAAATGCCCTTAAAGTATGGAAGAGTATTACTTCCTGTTCTTTAAGGGAATAACCTTTAATCCAGTTAGAGTTTTGGCACATTCCATGTTTCACTTTGCTCAGGAAAGGAGACCTGCTGCTTCCCAGGGCCTGCTCTGATCCATACTCATTAATAAACAGGACCAGAGAGAAGGCACATGAGGTCTGTATTCCTCAGGCTTTCTACAGTAGCTGAAATGAACTTTTAGTTTTGCTGACCTTCCTCATAGCCCGTGACAGTGACTTTGAGACCCCAGCTTCCCCCTGCTGAACTGAGGTCCTGTACAGATCCAGTCATGTTGACCTCCAGTACCCATTTTATGCACCGTGGGCAAACATGCGGNGGGCCGGGCGGGGCCGGGGCCCCGGGCGAGCGGGAAGGGCCGGTTCTGCCTGCCCAGTGGCGGCCTCTGGCTCTTCACCTGGGCTTAGCCTCGCCGTCTGCGCGGCGCTGCGGGGCCATCGGGGCACGCCGGGTAGCGGGGGACGAGCCGCGCCTGCAGAAAGGCCGTGGGGACTGGGGGCCCCGCCGAGCGCACCGCTGCTGCGGGCTGGAGGAGGAATCTCAGCACACCAATCGCCCTCCTTCCCCCTCTTCTTCTCTGTTTAGCAGAGCCGGGACGTTCCGGAGGTCTTCAGTCTACTCACTTGAGCTTGCTGGACTATTTTGGTTTTTTTTTTAGGAGTTAATGTAGTGCTGGTTTTGCCACGCCTGAACTTCTTAATGAAAAGCAGTGTGTTGTCATTATCTGTAGATCTTACCTGTGTTTGTGATCAGAAATCTTAGTGAACGATCATAATTTTAGCTGTACTTTTATGCTGCCATAATGGTGTAGTCTGACCCAAAATGACTTTTTTGCACATGAACGGAAATGTTCTCCAAGTTCTCCGACCGGTCCGGGGCGCTTGGTTTCTCGTGCCGTATGCAGGGAAGGAAGAAAGAAAGGCCTTTCTCACGAAAGCTTCTGGGATTAGTGAGATGTTGCTGTTGGTATCTTCCAAATACTACCGGTTTTATCTGGTGTGAAAAAGCAGCCAATGAAGAACCACTCAGGAGTTTTTTCCTGAAGTGGTGACCTCTGTAGAACTGTGACTCATGCTCTGACAATGAAGAAGAAAATTAGACTGAAAGAAAAACTTTGATTAGGAAAACCATAGCTGAACTTCCCACCTGAGTGATCATACCTAGCTTAACTGTTGGTTGAGGAAATGCAGTTGGCAGAGCTCACATGCTGCTGTTCAAGTGACCCTCAGTGGTTTGGAAAGAGAAATAATTGAGGAAGAAGGGAGTGAGGGAGTGATTTGCTTTCTCCACTGATGTGCAGCAGGGCAAGTGGCTGAATTTTGTCCTGGCTCAGGAAGCAGATTTGGTGTCAAGATGAGACTGGCCTGAAAGATGCCATCTGTCTGGCTTGCTGTGTTTGAAGAGGACAGGAGACAGGAGGAGCTGACAGCACTGGTGGTGGTTCATTTGCAATGAAAAGTCCTTAGACTTAAGCAGTTGACAGAAGATGTTTTGTTGTTGTTGTTGTTGTTGTTGTTTTGTTGTTGTTTTGTTTCTTTTTTCTTTTTTTTTTCCTCTGTTACCACTGTTTTATATAGCTTGTATGTAAGTGCATATGACAAATTCCATCCCTAATAAGAGAATGACTGTTTTGTGTAGACACTGATCATTGATGCAGCTTTTGTCCTTGACAGCTGATACTGGATCCTGCTTAGTGCTTTTTGTGCTGAGTTTTCAGTTTTCTATGGAAGTATTTTAGAGTTAGGTTCTCATGGGCATTCCTGTTCATTGGTTTGTGCCTGCTGTTTTGGTACATTCATCTCTATTTTACTTCAAACCACAACAAGCAGTGCCTGCTCTCGCAGATGTGGTTACCCAGTCTTGCTTAGTACTTTTATAGGATTAGAGGCACGTGTCTTCCCTGCCTTGCACTGGATACAGCCTCCTCCTGGGACCTCAGTCTTGATTCAGACGTGGCTGGAGCTGGAAGTACTAGTTTGCCTGGTAATCCTCAGAGGTTACCAGATTGGGCATTAAGAGCCTTCCCGTGGTCACATTTCTACTCCTCGTGGTCCCTGCNGTATAGCCTTACTTGGCCTTTTTTTGGTGCAAAAAACAATATATTGTGATAAATAGGAAATTACTGTGCATTGTAAGGTAATACGAGGACTTTCACACACTCACTGATAGTTCCTTCAGCAGGAACAGGTGAACCACTCTTCAGCTCTCTGGGAAACTTTCCTGAGCCCTAATTATTAGCTGCTTTATCAATGAATATCTGAGAAATCATTTTTTTTTAACCATAAAATCCTGAACCTAGTCTTTATTGCTGCTGAAAGGGAAGCAAGTACACTGAACTACCTACATGCCAGTTACTCCATCAATGCGATGTGGTAAAACAATTGTGGTTTGGAAAATTTGCAGTTCATTTGCATTGAGGGTGAAAAAAAACCCCTTTATTCAAAGATAATTATTGCTTAAGAACTTGCTACAAAAATACCAATGGATTTTTCTTTTTAAATATTGTTTAATATTCATAATATGTTACCCAGAAGAAAAGTACATATCCCTACCGATCTGTCAAAGGTAGGACTGGTGAACAATAGATACTGTTCTACATGGGAAGTGCAAAAAGCTTTAGCTAGGATAAGGGTCATTATCATCATTAGTATTATCATTTTACTCCTCCTTAAACTCTGAAATAAATTGAACTAAGACTTTTCAACAGTTAAGAACCTGATGGAGTTTAATTAACCCGTTAAAGAAAATTCCACTACAGAGTTGAAAACTGATGAGGGGAAATTTAAATTAATGTATTTTAGTTGATCAAAGCACAATCCGTGGAACAAAAGCTTCTGAACATAATTTTTTTTAGCCTCCCCTAGATACTGAAGAGCATTAAGCCTGTAAAAATTATCATTAATGTATGTCAACTCCCCCAGTTTCATTTTCTAGTGACTTTGAGCAGATGTAGTTCACATTTATAACCAGCATGATCTTCACCATCTGAACATTCATGATTTTATGAAATAAGACCCTTGAGACATAATGTTTTATTCCCTCAGGGTGAGATGTACCCATGAAGTGACTCAGATGGAAAGCTTGTCTCTGTTACACTGACTAAACTTTCTCTCTGTGGTGGCACCAAGACTGTCAAATCAGTGGGCGGCGTGGTGTGATTGGCAGTGCCGTTTTGAAGGTCGTTTTGCTCAATGTATTCAAAGTGAGACAGATGTGGCTTTTTTTTTTCAGTTCTTACTCTGATTAATTGCCTCATTCAATTTCAACTCTATTGCAGTTTTTTTTTCTGCTACAGACTCTAGCTTTATTAATTCAGTAGGACTTAATAATGTATTCATTTATGATCTTGCTTGTGCATTAATGACAATGATTTGCTGTTTTTTTAATTATAGGGATCCATGCAATGCGTATTTTACATCCACTTACAGGAAAATGCTATACACTCTTGTTCTTTTATGTCAGATAAATTAAACACTCAAAGAAGTGCTGAAGTACTTTATGAAATATTTCATTCTAAATATTTGCTGCAAAATATGTGTTGCTACAGACTCTAGCTTTAAAAACACTTGGCAAAGATTTGTATATACCTAGGGATTACATCTTTTCATACATTATGTGAGTGATAGTCCTAGACCTCTACAAGAGCCCACTACAGACAAATGTGCATCCTGCATAATAAGAAAGTGCCTTTGTTTCATTTTAACAGTAATTAGGAGGTTTGCTTTGTTTTGTCTTTCTTCTGCCTCAGTTCTTTTCAGTAACTCAGGCACTGGAGGATGAGTGGTTTAGTGTGGTTTCTGCACCAGGACAATGTCTTCCAACCCTGGGGCATCACTAGGGGACCCCACTTTCCCTGGTCCCTAAATATTATTTTTGACACCAGCTCACAGGGATTTTGCTAAGTTTGAAATGCAACTGTGATGCATCTCTGGTGCTTTTAATTCTGCGTGGTTTTTGTATTACTGAGACCTTCCTTGGTCACGTTTCTTATTCCTTAAAACAAAACCAGTTTTTGGTCTCTGAGCCTCCACGTCTATTTCTGCATCATAATGGAGATCAAGAGTAAATATTCACACGCTGACTATTTCCTTGTTTTGTGCCTGCTGTTTTGGTACATTTCATCTCTATTTTATTTCGAACCACAACAAGCAGTGCCTGCTCTCGCAGATGTGGTTACCCAGTCTTGCTTAGTACTTTTATAGGATTAGAGGCACGTGTCTTCCCTGCCTTGCACTGGATACAGCCTCCTCCTGGGACCTCAGTCTTGATTCAGACGTGGCTGGAGCTGGAAGTACTAGTTTGCCTGGTAATCCTCAGAGGTTACCAGATTGGGCATTAAGAGCCTTCCCGTGGTCACATTTCTACTCCTCGTGGTCCCTGC
>VYZR01014419.1:0-11469 GCA_013400675.1 Oxylabes madagascariensis
TTGTCAGGAGGTGCCCAGAAATGATGCCATGACTGGAGGTGCCCCACCAGTGGATAAATCTTGGCTGAACATCTCCATTTCTCCTGTTTCCAAAGCTGAGGAAACCCCTGAGCACCCTCTAAGCATCCTGAGCAGGCTGAAAACCAACCCAGCCTCACCTTGGCAGAACTGCAGTTTAATTTCACTCAGGCTCCTTCTCAACACACTTTGCTTTGCTTTGGAAAACGAAGCTGTTTAGGAGACTGGTAGGGACAGTCCTTCCCGACCTAAACAATTCCTTGATTCCATGTCAAGGTGGATACATGGAATCATGGAGGAATCATGGAATAACAGACTGGTTTGGGTTGGAAAGGATTTCAAAACTCATCTCATTCCACTCCCACCACCTTCCACTATCCCAGGTTGCTCCAAGCCCTTTCCAACCTGGTCTTGGACACTTCCAGGGATCCAGGGGCAGCCACAGCTTCTCTTCTGTGCCAAGGCCTCCCTATGTATCATCACACAACAAGGATAGGTTATTACGTCACCTATTTCTACAAAACAGTGATGAGTTACCCTCAGAAAATATAAATAACATTTCTCTCCCTCTTTTTGGGTCATCTGAGCTGCATCTCTGTGGTTTCGACACCCCGCTGAAATAACACCGCGCTGCGTTTTGGTGCCAGTATAAATTTCAGCCATCCAAACAAGGCTGTGTATTTGAACTGNGTGGATAAATCTTGGCTGAACATCTCCATTTCTCCTGTTTCCAAAGCTGAGGAAACCCCTGAGCACCCTCTAAGCATCCTGAGCAGGCTGAAAACCAACCCAGCCTCACCTTGGCAGAACTGCAGTTTAATTTCACTCAGGCTCCTTCTCAACACACTTTGCTTTGCTTTGGAAAACGAAGCTGTTTAGGAGACTGGTAGGGACAGTCCTTCCCGACCTAAACAATTCCTTGATTCCATGTCAAGGAGGAATGGTTTGGTTTGGAAAGGATTTCAAAACTCATCTCATTCCACCCCCAACACCTTCCACTATCCCAGGGTGCTCCAAGCCCTTTCCAACCTGGTCTCGGACACTTCCAGGGATCCAGGGGCAGCCACAGCTTCTCTTCTGTGCCAAGGCCTCCCTATGTATCATCACACAACAAGGATAGGTTATTACGTCACCTATTTCTACAAAACAGTGATGAGTTACCCTCAGAAAATATAAATAACATTTCTCTCCCTCTTTTTGGGTCATCTGAGCTGCATCTCTGTGGTTTCGACACCCCGCTGAAATAACACCGCGCTGCGTTTTGGTGCCAGTATAAATTTCAGCCATCCAAACAAGGCTGTGTATTTGAACTGACAAAGAATAAATTATTTGCATCTGGCATAACTGATGGTTGTGTCAAAGCCCTGGCATATAATTCTTAATCTTATAGATGCCTGTTTACTTGTGCATAAGATAGCAGTGCTGAGTCTCTTCCCAGAACAATTATCAAGTTGTTGCTACGGGCGAGCCTGGAACTTCCAGGGAAAGCCATCCCGGAGCTGAGAGGGATGTTTTCAATCAGAGCTCAGTGCTCTGCTTTGCTCCTCTGTGCTCCCAGGAAAATGGGAATCGGAACTTTGCCCAGGCAGGCACAGAGCCACAGGTATTTAACTTTGGGTATTTAACTTTGCTTCCATGTGCTTCCCAGGACAAGGACACCAAGAATCAGAGGAGAAATGGCACTCACTCTCCTCCATGAGCTGAGAACATTCTGGGATAATCTACATGCTGCAAAGCAAGATATTTTTTAAAGGGAAACTATCTTTCAATGAGCAAGGAGTTGGTTTTTTGGGAATTTTCTTTACGGCTGGTTTTAATTAATAATGATTTAAATGTTTAGAAAGAAAATCCTCCAATGCAGACCTGGAGAACATTTAAGACAGGTTGTTTTTCCAGGAGAATTTCCATTGATTTTTGTTAATCCTGTAGTTTGTGATGGCTGGGTTTTATCTGATCTTGTGTGGTTTGTATTTATATTTATATTTAATAACCTATTGTATTTGATACTCAAATATGCAACAAAAGACATGAGAACCACAAGTCCTCAAAGGAACCTTCATTTCATCCCCTGATTTTACCCCAATAAAGAGCTGGGGCTCAATTTGGAAAGATGTATAGGCCCTGAAATTCCTGCCTCTTTATTAGCAGAATTAATTTTAAAGGGTCAATGTACATCCTAGAAAATTTGTCTCCTATTAAGATGTCCAGATGTTTTTGGTCTCTCTGTCTGACATTCCCACCATCAGAATAAATTGTATTTCCAGCCTAATGCAATAGATAAGAGAGAGGAATAAATCTCATCCAGTTCAGTTGATAAAATTAACATGCTGATGATATTTTAATGTTTCCATATAATCAAGGGAGCATGGATCATGCCTCCACCAGTTCCAATGTAATTCTCTTCTTTAATCTTTTCCCAATGAAGGAAAAATCGAGCATTAGGGAGGATTATGCAGCCAGTGCTCCGGTCTTGGGGCGAGCCGCTCGCGACGCGGCTGAGCGGCTTTGCCCGAAGGAACCCGGGGATGGACGGGGTCAGCCCCAGCCTCCCGTGGTGCCACCGTGCCACCGACACAGCCTGGCTGCTGGGGGGGAAGCTCCACTGAGCTGGAGAATGGCATTAACGTCCCCGAGCCACCCAGCCTCCAAGCGACCTTGAGCAGAGGGCGCAGAACCGTCCTTGGCGCGCGCGGAGGGAACGGGAGCGGCTCCGGAGCTGGGGCGGGAGGAGTTCATCCCAAAACTGATGGAGAAGGACACTGGTACAGCTGGAAATAAAAGCGCATTTTGGGATCAAAGGCAAGGGAGATGGAAAGGAGAAAGGAAAAAAGGGGAAGGGGGAAGGGGAAGGGGAAGGGGAAGGGGAAGGTCTCTTGACTATTGAACCTAGGAATTATTCCTACTTGGCAGAAATTATTGGTTTGTGGTGGAATTCTTCAGGCAGAAGAATGTAGTCGAAGGGGTTTGAAGACGACATTCCCACTACATTTTGATGCTGTCTGGGTATTTAACAGATTCACAGAGCCTTAAACTCCTGGCTTTAGTCTGCACTGTGAGAAACATCAAGGTACATTCCCTTCACATGGCTGCAAGGAAAACATTCATCAGGTCCAGGAATAAATGGGACACAAAATGATCAGAATATATTCAAATAATCTCCCTACTGTGTGTACTCAACTTCCTTTGGCATAGTTAAAAATAGAAATGTTATATGAGGAAATTATAGTCACAATGTTATAAGTTATTGCAACAATTGTATCGTTGTTCCAATTACTGCACACATGGTTAAAAACTAATTTAGAGACAACAACAAAGAGAGACTGTCCAAACTGAAAAATAGGGAAGCTTCTTTTTAATAATATGAAAACCTGATTCCAAAATAATTCCCGTGTCTTTGCAGGTGGTCTGTGAGCTGGGCGGAGACCTGCTCAAGAGGAAGGGAAAGGCAGAGGTGACACAGGAGAGGTCCTGCTGAGGACACACAGCTCTGTTTTGGCCAGTGCAAGACCAAGACAACTCACAGAGCAATTGTTTTAAACCACCTCCAGGAGGAATTTCTACAAGGAAAGGGTTGTTAAACATTGGAAAGAGCTGCCCAGAGTGTTTGGAGTGCCCATCCCTGGAGGTGTCCAAGGAATTCCTGGATGTGGCACTCAGAACTCTGGGCTGGGGACAAGGTGGGCATCGGGCACAGCTTGGACTCAATGACCTTGGAGCTCTTTTCCAACCTCAATGATTCTGGGATTTTCTCATGAGGAAAATGAGACTGCAGAGAGGTGTTTTGGGCATGCAGGAGGATGAGGTAGAGGATACTCAGGTTTGAATCTCAGTTATATCCTACTGATGCCTTAAGTTTGAGCTCCCATGTATTTCAGATTCTGTGCTGCCCAGGGGTGCAGCTCTGAGCTCACACTCAGGGTCACTCAGCTCTGCACAGAGCAGGGACACAAAACAAATCCTTTTCCTGGCAAAGACCAAGGACAACTTTCAGGCCCAAAAGCACAAACAAGGGTGGGCTGGAGGGAGGAACAAGAAGGATGGGACCTCNGTATCTTTATGTTTTTCAGGTTAACACAGCGACAAAAAGATAAAGTTTCACTGTAAAGTAAAGAAAAAAAAATAATCATTGTGCTAGGTTCTGGTCCGTAGAACAGCTTTTTTTACAGCCAAAACCTCCTTAGTGTAGAAGATCAGGGCCAAAACACTTTTTTATACAAAAGTTTACCCTAAGCAGAGGCTCACCATGAACTGAAATGCAATTTCCATATTCTGTTTCACTGATTTTTTTCTAATTCATAATGAACAGCCTTCAACACCAGGTAAAAAAAAAAAAAAATAAAGATAGAAGACAGGCTGTAAATAAATGCCAAGTCATAGAAACATTAAAACCCAAACAAAAAAAAAATCAAATTTTTTCTAACTTTTTACATTTGAAAGAAGAACTATTGTTTATCATGTAATTACTCCTCATTTTCTGTTAAAAAATCAATTCTATTCCTGAAGTAAGATATAATATTAACCCTCTGCTTTCCCAATTCCACACATTTCTTCACTTACCTACAGCTCCTTCAACTGATCATGCTGCACATTTGACCATCATTGTTCAAGGTACCTTGGTGTAATTAACACTTTGTGCAACTTAATGAGTATAAAATCAGAATCAAAATCAAAAATATCAGAATGGGAACTTACAAAAAATCTTGGAGCAACAAATTTGATTCTTAAGTGGTGAACCTAGCTGTACATCTGCAAGTTTGTGAGAAATGTGGTTCTAAAAAATAATAATGTAATCCTGAATATGCATCTCTTACACCTGGGACTGGTTTCTTTGCATCAGAAAAAAACATATTTCTTAAATTGCAAGTATATTTTTTATTAAGCATCAGGAAGCAGCCAGAATAGTCTAGTATAGGTGGAAGAGAAAGTTTCCCCCTAAGAGAACATTTTGAAAAGTGCTGCTTCTTCTGAACTTTCCTCTGTGACCAAAAACCAAAGGTTATCGTCTCATTTTGATGCTTCTGACAGGGAAGTCCATAGGAAAAGTAGGATTTAGAGAATTTTATTGGAAATTAGGTGCTTACATTTCACCTCCAGAGGTATTTTCCTTTGCAGAGGAAGGCTGCCCCTCTCTTCTTCCAACTTTCTGGAGATAATTTATTTCTTCATCCTTTATCAAGCTTCCAGTGCTTTCGATGAAACCACCAGCAGGATTTTGGTTGTTCCAGCAGGGCACTAATTATCCACAAAATGGACTCATAAATTCAGGGAGTGATTTATTGCTCTGGGATCTCTTTTTCCCTCTCCAGCACTGCCTGAAGAACAACCCACCCCTGCTTTCATCTGGTTTTTCAGCCACCCAAGACCCTTTGCAGAACTTCTTCAGTGAACCAATGGCATAAAAATTCCCCCATAAAACAAAAGGCAAAGCTGCTCACGAGGATTTTTTTCCTCTTCTTTTCATCTGTCAATGAAATATTTAATGAATCAATCAATGGAAAGTCTCTAGGCAGGAGGGTTCTAAACTCACTGCCATAAGTAGGCATTTAATTTTGATTTACTGAGGTGGTTATTGCTTATTAATCAGATAACATTATGAAAGCTGAGAATGTGTGTGTCAGCTGTACATTAATTAGTTACTAAAGTAAGAGAAGCTAAAGAGCACCAGGAGCCGCTTCCATGTCCCCTGAATTAATTTAATTACAAGCAAAAAGTTCCAGAGCACATTCTTCCACATGGGTAACCATTCATATGAAAACAGATTGCAACAAATAGTGAGGCCTTCAGAAAAAAACAACCCTGGAAGTCACATGAGCAGCAGATAAATGTTAAAACTTCATTGAAAAAAAAAAATTCAAGTAATTTTTTGTCAACAAATTTATCAAGTGTATGCAGGGGAATCAGAAATTTCCTTTTTTTCGGAATTATCTATTCTGTGATTTAGGAACAGTTTGGTTGTAAAGCTGGACATCCCATGCTAAGGGCAGATTACATCACAAATTTCCAATTCCCAATAACTCTCATCATATCTCGATATATTTTCACTGTCTGTTTAAATATTTCCCTGAAATATTCATTGGGCACAGCTCACAAGTGGAAAATCCCCGATATTGTCAGTGTTTTGCTCTACCAGGCACCCCACACTGCTCCTGATGCAGGGAAATGTTCTGGGATTCATGGATTTACTCCCAGGGGTGAGAATTGCCCTCCCTTGCCTCACTTTCCCCACCACTCTGCTTTACGTTCCCTCTCCAGCATGGGCTGAAACAAACTTTCTGAATTTGATCATAGCTCTATAAATTTTGGAAACTTGGCTGTTGTGACAATATTATTTCTTAGAAAGCAAACGCATCTTTACGCTCAGCAGATTTAAATAATTTTCTGCAGCTGAACGTTAATCCCAAGGACTAACTCCAATTATTTTCCTGGTGATGTCCCAATGCAGCCAGGTGAGGAGGCTGCCGGGTTGGTGCTTGCCCTCCTCTGACACCTCCTGCCCAGCTGGGCCCTCTCCCAGTGCCAAAGCCAGCCCTTCTCCCTGTCCTGGGAACGTAAAAACAGGCAACAGCCTGTGTCGTGTGGTGACAAACACAGTTCAAAGTGCCATTATCGCTCCTCCGCGTGGTGATAATTAATCCCATCATCATTATCATAATGAGAAACCACGTTCTGAAAACGCTGATTGAAAACCTCCAATGCAACAAATACGGTCGCTCACTGCCCTTTCAGCCAGAGGGATTCTTACGTTTGCTGTTGATTAGCACACAGCCTTCCAAAGAATTTTTATGCCCCAATCCAAACTTTTCTAGTGTTCTTATGTCTCACTTCGTGATTTCTTAAAATGCTCCATTCCAGCATGAAGTGCCAGGATTGCACTTTTGTTCATTAATTTGTGATGGATCTTTAATCAATTTTTTTTTTTCCTGATTTCGCTCCTCTCCCACTGATGTGGTGACAAAGGAAGACAAAGAAATTGAGAGATATTGTCATGGTTTAACCTCAGCCAGTGACTAAATCCCACAGGGCCACCTGCTCCCTTCCTCTCCGTGGGATGGGGAGGAGAATTGGAGAAACCTGCGGGTTAGGTTAATAATTGAAATCAATTATGAGAATAATTTTATTAGTACTAATAATAATGAAGAGAGAGATAAGGGGGAAGGGAAGGGAAGGGAAAAAAAAGGGGGGAGGGGAAAGGGGAAAAAGGGAAAAAAATGGAAAAGTGAAAAAGTGAGCTCTGAATTGCCATAATTATATAAAAAAGAGGTGGCTTTGGGAAGTGAGCCCATGTAATGCCATGGACTGACCCTTGATTCCAGGCCTTCCCACCGGGCAGAACTCCAGCCCCTCCTGCAGCTGCTGAGCATCCCCTTGACACAGACTCTCCTCTCAACTTTTCAGACATCTTTATGAACATTTTGAAGCTGATAAATTACCCGAGCCTGTCCCACAGACACTCCTCTTCTGCAAGGCTGATAAGGCCAGTCTAAACTACATTAGATAAGCATGGCATTTTTAGGGGCCTCAGATTTGTCTCCAGTCTTCAGCTCACCACCGGGCTGTGCAAACATGAAACGAGGTGGTGTGAAATCCAAACCTCCCTGTAAATGGCCCAGTGAATCCTGAACTTCAAAAATGTTTGTGAAATCTCTTCTGCACATACCATATTTCTGTATTCTATAGATCTAGAGATATGGAATGACCTGACACTGGTGAATTTTAAGTCTTGCACTGTAAACAAAGGTAAATTGGTTGATCAGAGGGGCTTCTCCCGTGTTTTTATCTGTTCTGGATATATTAATTGGTTGTACACATATGCACAATCATTACATGACAAATTAAAAGGGGGCACATAATAAGCTTAAGTCACCATAAATCATACAATAAACATCTGAATGAGAAAATTTAATAAACAATATGTTCCCACAAGAGCTTCATCCCCTTCCATTAAATCCACAACGCCCTTAGGACTTGTTCTACTATTCTCAATTCCTGACTACACATTATCTATTAAAAGAAGCAGAAAAAAATTAAAAAAGCACAACTCACCATGCCTGGATTTGTCTGTTTCTCTCACATTTTGGTCTGGCAGTTTGTCTTCTGTGACAAGAATTCCAGCCTGTGGCTATTTTGGATGGAAAATGGTATCCTGCTACATGAAAATTCCCTTCATTTTAAAAATGTTTCTAATCTGCATCAACAAGAATCTCAGTGAATGGGTGAATGGGATATTCCCAGGGAAAGATCTCATTTTAGATGGTTAGCGTGCCTTTTTAAGGCCAACAGCTTGGATTTGGGATTCCTGCATCCCATATGAACAGGGATCATTCCCAACCAGCTTCTCCAATAATGACTGGTACAGATATTGCAAAATGAAGTTTCCTTTTCTGCAAATATTTTGTTGCAGCAAGTTCTGTCTTTGCTGGAAATAAATCACTTTTCCCAGCCGAAAATTCCCTAGTACATATTTTCCTTTGGAAAGAAAATGGATGTACCTCTGGAGAGCACAGTGAGAATTAGATCTTTTCCTTCACAGCACTCCAAAGTGACTTTGGACAAACTGCTGTTAATCCTATATTGCTCAGGTGTCAGAACTGATCCTATTTAACAATTTTGATAATTAATTTGACAGAGGATGTGACTACACCAATTATATTGTTTTTCCTGACATGAATTTGGAAGGCAGTGCCGACTCCGAGGAATTTCGGACGACAGGTAAATTAAATGACTTGGGGACTTCAATGACAGACACAGGATAACATTTAGGAGTACAAAACTTCCAGTTCAGGAATTTAGGGATGAATAATTGGTATTTTTGAGGTTGTTTTTGGAAACGGAAGAAGAAGGCAAAGATTTCATGATACGCTGAATATAAATCCCAGATGCAACAGCCCCATGAGCACAAATGGTGGGTGCATCTCATGATGGGGAAGGAATGATATTCTCATTGAAAAGGAGAATATTCCCACTATTCTACAAGCACCATGTTGGGGTTGCCTAGTGCTGCAGACTGTTCACAGGCAGGAGGAAAATTCATCAAAATATGGAAAAGAGACACTTGGGAAAAAGTGCAACCTTTCTTAAGTGATGAGAATTGAAAAAAAGTCATCTATTTTGGCCAATAAAATGAATGAAGACTTGGCTAAAACTAGTTTAAATCACTAGGCAAGGTTGGTGCAAACGTGAGCTGGTTACTGGTAAATTCAGGCTATTAAGAGATTATGTCTAAAGGACAACTTTAGGAAGGAGAAAGGTTTCCCTTTGGTAGTGGAGGTAAACAAATGACTTTAAATTACAGTGGTCACTTTATAAACCCAATTCCATTGTGTACTTCCCTGGAAAAACTGGGGAATTTTGTAGCCCTTGCTGTCACTTCGGGTATGTTGAGTATTTCTTGTCTATTCCATGACACTGAAAATGAGATCCTGACATCTTCAGAGTTGCTCCAAAATCCCAGGTAGGACCAAAAGAGGTGAGGGCTTGAGTGCACCAGGTTTATTGGCACTCTTTGAACTGGATCTGTCAGCCAGGAGGGAGGTGTACATTCCACATGGATCCTCATAAAGTGCTATTGCAGCACCTCATGTCTCTGTAAATAGAGATAAATATATAGCTAATGAATACAGATAAGAAATATAGATAAGAAATATATTATCTATACATAAATATAAATAATCACAGGTACCACATACACGAGCCCATACATGACACAAGCACGCAGTGCTCTCTAGACAAGAATGGATCTCAAAGTGAGGTGTAAATGTAGGTTTGAGATTTGTATTATTATCACATTAAACAATAAATGTGTATTAAAGAGCCTATTTTGTTATTTCCACTCATCCTAAACACAGGGTGCAGCTTCCCCTCAAATCCAGACAAACTGCAGAGACAATCCAGGCTCTTAAACCACATTTTCTTATGCTAAAACCTTCCATCTTTTGCAAGTAACTCATCTGATTTCCATGATCATAAAGAACTGGATAACACTAAATTATAACAACAGCAATCAGGGGCATGGGGAGCAAGAGGATCCTCGATTGCAGCCCATGCATCACTCAACAGCCCCACAGAAGAAGAGGCTGAAAAGCACATCAATTCACATAACTTCCTCCCAGTGCCCATTGTCTTTTTCAGTTCCTAATGATGCTGAAGTGTCTCCATGATTAAAATTTAAAGGTTTCCCAGTAACCAAGTAATTTGCCCAAAACTCCTTATCTAGCACTCACCACGAAGACTCTGATTTTAATATACCATTAATCAAGCTCCAGCCAAGTTTACTACTGATACTTTCAATTACAGAGGAACTAACTTCATTCTTCTCAGTGTGGCAGTGAGAGACCACTTCTCTGATTAGCCACGGCCCCTAAAAACAGATGGATAAAAGGGCTGGGCTGGATGCACTTTCCCGAAGGAACTATTTGTTGGGAATTAGGATTTAGTAAACAAAATTGGATCGCTCTGCCGCAGGATAAACTTCAGCCAAATTTTGAGCCCTACGTACCCTAATTATAATAAAAACCGTGAGCTGATTTCAAGTTTTGCAGCGTAACAATAAGGTGGGGTTTGATGAAATGGAAATTGACGCGACGGTGAATCGAGCCGGCGAGTTCCAAATATCCGCGGATTTTCCCACCGCAAACGTCCCCACAAATGCCCGTGGTGCGTGTTTAATTGAGGCACATGAATAGATCCACAATCTTCAATAGGACATCTCGTGCTCTAAGTGATGCACGTGCACCAGTGATTGCAGGATCAGTTATCAGAAAATGATCCCCGGTACAATTTATAAGAATTCCAACAGATTGCAAATAGCTATGATTTGTCACACAACATCTGGTCTCTTCTCTCCACAATCAAATGGACAAATGGAAATAACAACACAGGCTGTGAAATCGCAGCTTGGAAAAAACAATTAGAAGGAAAGGGACCCCTACCTTACCCTGCCGGAGTGATGGAATTTGCACGGGGCTGCCTGGCTCAGATAATGGAGAGTCGGTGCTCATTTCAGCTCCGGTGTGATTGCCACAAAAGAGATATTTAATTCTGAAATTGTTTTCACAGCTGCAGTCAAAATTTCAGGCAAAATGGGATGGTCCTGTTACTGCCCCAGGAGAAACTTTACCTGTTCTGAAGAATCGACATCCTGTCAAGACGGGTGACGAGATAGACAAAATTGCAATATTTTATTTATATATTTTAGCATTATCGTTATTTATATATCTATATATTATTACTATTTTTTACCATATGGTTGTGGACGCAGCTGACCATTAATTCTATTTAATCCACCTAGAGAACATTACAGCACACGCCCTCCAAAATTGCAAGAACTGTCTCAGCAGTGAAAGCAGAGGGACAGGTAACAATTAACTAGGCCGTAAATTAGGAATATCCATCACTAAGCTCAGATTTGTGCAATACAATTTAAACTGAAAGGATATATGTAAAGACGTTCAG
>VYZR01014419.1:11773-27905 GCA_013400675.1 Oxylabes madagascariensis
GCGACGGTGAATCGAGCCGGCGAGTTCCAAATATCCGCGGATTTTCCCACCGCAAACGTCCCCACAAATGCCCGTGGTGCGTGTTTAATTGAGGCACATGAATAGATCCACAATCTTCAATAGGACATCTCGTGCTCTAAGTGATGCACGTGCACCAGTGATTGCAGGATCAGTTATCAGAAAATGATCCCCGGTACAATTTATAAGAATTCCAACAGATTGCAAATAGCTATGATTTGTCACACAACATCTGGTCTCTTCTCTCCACAATCAAATGGACAAATGGAAATAACAATNCAAAATTGCAAGAACTGTCTCAGCAGTGAAAGCAGAGGGACAGGTAACAATTAACTAGGCTGTAAATTAGGAATATCCATCACTAAGCTCAGATTTGTGCAATACAATTTAAACTGAAAGGATATATGTAAAGACGTTCAGGAAAAAAATAAAAGAGGATGTTTATAAAAACAACAACTGAGAGAGATTTCCATTGACAGCACTACTCAGAGTCTCTGGATGGCACTCTCTGCTGGTAAGTTTGATTATGTGGTGAAAAATCAGTTTGATATTTAAGAAAAGGGCAATGAAACATCTGAGTTTCCTGTCATTCAAACCCAAAAGTTTGAGCTCTTATGTGGAAGCCTCTTTTACTTAGAGGAGAGGCATTTGCATGAGGTAACAGACTTCCTTTACATTGACGTCCAAAGAAATGAAGGATTTGGGTGTTTTTTCAAATAATGGGTAAATCTGTTCTTTTTGGAATGACTTCAGCACTGACCTCCTCTTTGTAGAACATCAGCACAGCTCTGCAAGCAGTGAAGTCAAGGCAAATCCAGGCAAGGAACTTAACTTTTGTTGATATTCATCCGAAAGTTCCCAAATTTCTGCTGCTTACCCCTCTTTCAGAACTTTTCCCCCCCAGGAATAAGTGGGAAAAGGCACAAAAAAGAAAAATAAAACCATTAAGATTGTTCCTGAAGTTCTCCTTTATCCCAAACACAGTAATACCTTTTTGGAAGATTTACAACGTTAACCAATTCTCTTCTGTCAAGTAGAAATTTTTTGGCAGGTCCCTTTTGCATGATTCATGAAGGACCAGTAAAAGGCTAATTGTTCAAATTAATTTGCGTAAATGACTAAGCAAGAGATAACAAAATTACATCTGCACTTGTTTGGCAAAGATTCAATAGCAGTGGCCCTGTACTGCCAGCTGCTTCCAGACAACACTCTCGCAGAAATTAAAAGCTACAAATATTAATTAATACACTTTTTTGGTACGTTAATTTGCACTGAAAGGTTCCGGAGTACAAAACTGCTGAGAAGATGAACCATGATAATTAGAATTAATGGGATGGATGCATGTTTTTTGCAGCTGAAGTTTTAAAAACCCATGAATGGAACTGGGAACTTGGAACTGACATTCTCATAAATCTCTATGATAATGCTGCTATTAGTATTTAGAAGGATTAAGCGCCACGGCTCTGGCGTTATCCATCACATGACACGTTGTATCCCATCTGTCACCGCAGCGCCTGAGACATGAGCGCTGTCCTTGAGGAAGCCGCCTGAAAAGCTTTGGGAATTCAAGGAATGGCAGGATGGATGGCTCAACCCCCTGACTCTCCAGCAGGAATAACGGCCGGTGCTCTGTTCTTGTCAGCTCAGGGCTTGAGCAAATACTCCGGCTGTGGTTAAGTTAAGTTAAGCGGCCTGAATTGGAGATAAATCAGCAACAGTCAAATGTCACAGATTTTTATCGTTCACTCCTTCCCGTCGGTGTGAGTCGGACGCCTCTGGATCTGGTTTTTACTGGGGTTCACCCCATTAATTTGGCATTTTTTAGGGCAGCCAACGCCACTGGGGCTCCACTCAGGGCACTGAAATAACAAATAATTTTCACATGAAATTACTAATTAAATCCCTTACCTGCTTCACAATGTTATCTGCATATTTGCACAACGCAAATCCCCTTCTCCATGGAAAAGTTGTTGTAAGAAAACAAAATTTTAAATATGTCCTGTCTTTAAACTTTGCCCAGAAAATTAACTTCAAATTTTATCTTAGGGCTTTTCAAACTTCTAAAAAATTATTGTATTTTACATCCTAAAAAAAACTTCACAGAGACCACGCTGCCCATTTCACTAATTACTTTTTCAATGTTAAGAAAGGTTGTAGAGAAGGAAGTTTCAAGCTTTTAAAGGTAAGAAATTCTTAAGTAGCTCTTTTCCTTCTATTTTGAATGATGCCTGTGCACACAGGCAGAATTGGTGAGAAAGGCCGGACCAGAAGGGGTGTCTGAGAAAGACCAGACAGAGGAGATTATCCTGGGTGGGAACAGCTCCCTCACCATTCCCAAAAAATCATCCCATGGCGTTCAAAGCCTCCCAAAAAAAGCCAGCACTAAGGAACATCTAATAGAGAGTAAGATCCATAATATTTTCCCCTTGAGTATTTTGATAGGAAACCCCTCAAAATTCTGCAATCACAATTTATGAGAATTATTAGAACTTATTATTGGTGAAATTCTTGGGGCTGCTTTGTGCAGGGCCAGGAGTTGAACTTCCATGGTCCTTAAGAGTCCCTTCCAACTCAGATATTCTATGATTCTACTCATACTTTTATTCCTTTATTCTGAATCATTGGATCATTCTGAATTATTGGATCATTTTCCTCTTTTACAAAAACTCTGCTTCTATTTTGCTTTTATTCATCTACACGGGCTGAAAAAAAACAAAACCCAACTTATTATGTCCCTTCTCTGATGACATCATGGAATGAAATAAAAAACTCTCCTTGACCCTGACCCCAAGCATGTAGGTTGTTAATTTTGTGCAGTCAGACTGCTCATGGTCTCACAGCTCATGAGAACTCAACCCAAATTTCCATTCCTTGAATCAATCAGAGAGCACGGCAGCAAGGGCTGGTGCTCAGCTCCCCAAACCCAGATTTTCACAGTGCCATTCAGCAAAAAAGGCCAGGAAAACAGAAATTTTATTAATCTTTCCAAGCTCATATTTATAGCAATAATGAAAAATTTACTAATTACTATGAATTATAGAATATGTGAATATTTTTCCTCAACAATGGCATTACGTTTATGCTCCAAAATATTCACCCAGGTGGGCAGAAACCAATCAGCCTCAGAAATTGATACATTTTACTTAATAATTTGAATTTGTATCTTTTTCCTTTCTTGCACTCTGAAGACACAACTGTTTACCCCTACACAAAGATGTGAGACAGAATTGCTCAGTGAGTCACGTGGGGTAAATACACAAAGAGGTTTTGAGCCAAGTTAAATCAGGGATGAAAGAGAAAACTGAATAAAGTTGTGAACCACAACCCCCAGATATCCCAGGAGGAGAAGCCAGGAGCATGGAGAAAACATTCTTAATCATTTAAATTGTTAAAAAGAAATCTGAGGAAAAAAAATATACGATCAACAAAATTTTGCATTTCTGTGGCAGAAAATCGAAAGCCCTTCATTGATGCTTCTGCGGGTTATGATCCCAATATTCCCAGTGGGAAAACCATCACCACTACAGCTTGGAAAAAGCAACAGGAGGGGGATAAACTTTGCCCAGAGCACAGGAAAACCCCGTTTCAGAAGGAGGCAGTGCCCCAGATGGATCCCAGTGCTGTCCAGGACGCTGGTCCAGAACGTTCCATTGGTGGCACCCACTGGGCAGGGAGGACCTGGGAATAGGTCTTAATTCTCATTGCAGCATGTGGAATTTGTGGAATTGGAGAGCCTGCCAAAGATCACCTGGAGCTGTCAGGAGTTTGGTAAGCAGGGAATTCCTCTGAAACATAATTATCACCTCGCTGCTGTCCCATTAAAGCAAAGAGAAACTGTAGACACCAGATCTTCTAACGTGGACTTCTCTCTTTCTCTCTGTCTTTGATCAGCACACTGGACTTGCTGAGGCTTCCCAAAACACAGGATTTTGCTATTTTTTGGTGTGTGACTTTGGTATTTTTGGTATATTATTCTGGCTTTTTTTTTTTTGTATGACTTTTGCAGAACTTCCACCTTTTTTGTGCTGCTGTTACTTCTCCCTTGCAGCCACATTGTAAAACAAATTCCTGGCAATTCCTGACACTAAAATTCATGCTAAGAGTAACTTGAAGAGCTTAATTATTAATTAAATGAACTTCCTTTAGGCTGTAATAATAGACCAGCATTACTAAAAAGAGTACTTAAATTTGCATTTATGGCCCTTTACTGAAACCATTTGCTTCCCTGGAGACAATTCCTCTTTCTTCCATCTCATCAGTCTCANGAGCACAGGAAAACCCCGTTTCAGAAGGAGGCAGTGCCCCAGATGGATCCCAGTGCTGTCCAGGACGCTGGTCCAGAACGTTCCATTGGTGGCACCCACTGGGCAGGGAGGACCTGGGAATAGGTCTTAATTCTCATTGCAGCATGTGGAATTTGTGGAATTGGAGAGCCTGCCAAAGATCACCTGGAGCTGTCAGGAGTTTGGTAAGCAGGGAATTCCTCTGAAACATAATTATCACCTCGCTGCTGTCCCATTAAAGCAAAGAGAAACTGTAGACACCAGATCTTCTAACGTGGACTTCTCTCTTTCTCTCTGTCTTTGATCAGCACACTGGACTTGCTGAGGCTTCCCAAAACACAGGATTTTGCTATTTTTTGGTGTGTGACTTTGGTATTTTTGGTATATTATTCTGGCTTTTTTTTTTTTGTATGACTTTTGCAGAACTTCCACCTTTTTTGTGCTGCTGTCACTTCTCCCTCGCAGCCGCATCGTAAAACAAATTCCTGGCAATTCCTGACACTAAAATTCATGCTAAGAGTAACTTGAAGAGCTTAATTATTAATTAAATGAACTTCCTTTAGGCTGTAATAATAGACCAGCATTACTAAAAAGAGTACTTAAATTTGCATTTATGGCCCTTTACTGAAACCATTTGCTTCCCTGGAGACAATTCCTCTTTCTTCCATCTCATCAGTCTCAAGGCCCAGTACAGGGCATCAAACCTGTGATTATCAGTCTTGGTCTGATTGATCCAGAAGATTTGGGGAATATTTGGTGTTTGCAGGGGTCTAATAGCAGTAAGTAGGCAGCTGTCACCCAAAATTAGGGGAATTTGTGCCACAGGGCAGGTAGGAAATTAGTTACAGTGCTCAGTGAAAATATACCGAACTACCCTCACCCACATCCAAAGCCCACAAAGGTTCCTAGGATTCTGGACAGATGGATAAATTCAATTTGTGGAGGAGGTCAACGACCATCAAACATAAATAAAATAATAAAAATATGCCATAAATCACCCCCAAATGAGAATATAATGGGCACCAATCTCATTCCCTGGCGGTCTTTTGGTGACTCCCAGAAACAGCTCCTGGTGGCAAAGGGACGATGCCAACTCAACCTGAATTCCCATGAGGAGAACTCAGATGGGGAGAATAGGAAGCATCTTAGAAGTCCTTTCAATTTTCCAACAGAAAATCTTTGCAATGCCTCCACAAGAGCACTAAAAGAGCATGTGCAAGTTCCTTTGAGGACAATGTCCCTCTGGAACATGGCAGTGAACCCACCCAGGGCTGGTTTTATTTCTTCACATGCCTTCATTTTCCCCCTAGGAAGTCAAATTTCAACAAAAAAGCTGAAAACATGCACCACAGCCATGTTCCCCTCTTTCCTGCTACACAGCAGAGCTTGTTCTCTGCTGCTTTACTGGGATTTTATTGGGAGCCCTGGTGACTCCTCAACACACCCTGTTTGTTATTCCTGTCCCTGAGCCACAGGTTATAAATAAAACCAGGTGGGACCTGCAGCACTTGACGTTCTGTTACACAAAGCATTTGCTCAGAAAGCCTGGGCTTGGGATCCAAGTGAAGGCTTAAATCACGGAATCCCAGAAGGGTTTGGGTTGAAGGTTAAAGCCCATCCCATTCCACCCCCTGCCACGGGCAGGGACACCTTCCACCATCCCAGGGTGCTCCAAGCCCCATCCAACCTGGCCTTGGACACTCTCAGGGCTTCACCACTCCCTGAGTAAAGCTGGACTTTTTAAAGGGACAAGAGAGGATGTTTCATCGTGTTTTAGCACAACTATCTCTGTATCAAACACGTTGCTCTTAATATTTCAAAGAGAAACCCCACAACGCCAATAAACGAACATTCCAGACCAGTGATCTTAAAATTTTCATGGGCCTTTCTGTTTGTGTTATTTTCCCTCTCGATATCCCCGCCTTTCTTGGAATATTTTGGTTGCTTCCACAAAGGAAAGGGGAGAAAATCTGCAGGAAATGAAGCCCTGCGCTCCTCCAGGGAGCAGTTGTGCCGTGGGTGTCAGAGGGGCTGCCTTGATCCGAGCAGCTTACGCCGTATCAGCCCCGTCCTGCAGGACCGTGTCAGGGGGTGGCGAGGAAGAAGTGATTTATATTTGTGCCTCAGACATCCTAATTCCCTCATGCACAGTTTTCAATGGAGAGAGACAACCAAGAGCTTTAGAAATGTGTGGCTAATTATACATCTCATCAAATGCTCAACACTTAAACTCGTGATGAGCACAAAGCACTTGTCTGCTCCGCCACCTATCCCCTTCCTGGGATGTCCTTTTGAATGGTCTCTTATGTAAAGAGAGTTGGCTGCTTAAATATTTGAAGCCTGCCAGTTTAAAAGATTTAAAGTATTTTTAAAATGCAGAATAGATTTGGGTTTTGTGCGCTCTTATCGTTCAAGAAAAACCTTCACTGATACTTTTTTTTAATTAAAAAAATCCCTTTGGGCTATGAATGCCAAGTTTCAGCCTGGAGGGAATTTTTATTGCAGATATAAACCCCTGGAAATCAGAGTATGTACACATCTCCCACCAAGCCTGATAAACCCTTGACTGTGACACCGCTACTGAGGGCTGCTATAATATCTGATGACAAAACTGACAGATTACTTCTGATGAGAATGTGGAACCCTTTTTGTTTTTAACTTGACCCTGAAGACATGTCATAACATTTGTAATATCTGCAATAAAGTGTCAACTATACTGCTCTAAGACTGCTGGAGCTTGGAGTTAAGCATTCAGTTTAGTGCTCCTACAGCTTTCAATTTCAAATAAAAAAAGACTCTTAATTTCCTTTTGGACAGTCCAAGCCCAGTAGAACTGCACTAATTTGTCTTGGCAAATATGAAGCGGTAGTGGGGAACATGACTGCTGGAAAGGAAATCCAGAGGAACAGAACGAAATAAAATAAACCTATCAATCGTCTCCACATAAATTGGGGATTTACAGTTCAGCAGGAACGGTCTTAGGAGGGGATGGCAATAAAGGAGTGTCAGTGACCACCTCAGTGGCAGGGCTGGCTGGATTTCAGTCTAACATTTCACTGTGACCCTCCAGCTGCACAAGGTTCAAGCATTTTAAGGCTGTTTCCAGGGGAATAAAAATGTCAGCGGTATCTCCCATCCCATGCAGTCAGATGTGATGCATTGGTTGTTCAATTAGGGAGAGGGACCCCCTTGGGTGGGTGTCCCCAACCCTGTTATCTCCCATGATTTGCCCTGCTCTTGAACCACGTTGGGACCACAGCATCACCAGGGTTTGAACAGACCCCTGGGATCACAGAGCCTCACCATAAAGGATGGCCATAAAAAGCCTCATCTTGCCATGGATGCTACATCTCCTCTTTGACTCAGGGACTGCATTTCTAAAGGTGCTCTGGAACAGAGAAGCCCCACTTCTCTGATAATCTGGTCCCAAAATTAATAGCCTGATATAAAAGTAAGCACCAGGCACAAGGCTGTGAAAGACAATATTTTGCTGCCACTAACAAGGGCTGATTTCTTTGTCTAAGTGTACAATATAGTCAAACTAAGCTTTATTTCCCAAGAGACAAGATACTTCATTTATTCGTGTAACTTCCTCAGACTTTATATTCCTGTGTGTTTCAGGACTTCAGCAGTTGCCTTCTTGTAATATTTCAGCTTTTAAGCTGTTTTCTTGCCTCACTGAACTCACATAAGATACATCTGAAAGCTTTAGTACAAATTTACTTCGAATAAAGTCTTCAATTCATTTTCATGGCACCAAAAAGACAGCTTTAATAACTGCAATGACAAATAAACTGGAAATCATTCCAGGCCTTTTCACTTAACTGACAAGTAGAACGCTCTCATAATGAGCCGCAGGTTTTACGTTTTCTCTTTGACCATAATAGCTTCATTTAAGAGCGTCAGACCCTGACACTTCATCATTTATCTACATTATTTCTCATCTTCTTTCAAATAAATTATGGAATACTAGACTGAGCACATAAAAACAAAGTGACTTGTTATCTGTAAACAGCAAGATAAATTGTCCAGAAGTTCCTCATTTAGTTCCTTTTAAATTTAAGGGCAAGTTATTGGATGTACCTTTTTTTTTTTTCCCCCATCCCAATTTTTTGCATTTTTTTACAGCCATCTTATTCTGTTGCCAGTGGCCTTTGTGCAGCCATCCAAAGCCTGATGATAGTGCAAAAGGCATAAAATAATTCCATTATCCCAAGGTTGGACAGGGTAGCGCGGAAAAGAAAAAAAAAATATAAAAACATTGAACAAAAAAAATCAAATAAACAACTTCCACAGATATTTCTCTCCATCTGCAAAACTCCTCGTCCGTAATACATCTTGTCACCCTGGCAAATGTGACACATCCAAAGTAATGAACAGTGGGGCTGTGACTGTCCTCGCCCTCAGAAGGAGCTGATATTTCCCGCCAGCCAAGCCCCCCTTCCCGCCTGGAATGCATTAATTCCTGGCTCCCAGCAATGCTCCGAGTTCACATTTCCTTTATTTCCCAACCACGTTGCCCTGAACACCATTAGCAACCTTGCTTTGGTGTTTTAATTAGCGGTGACAGACGAAATCAGGAGAGGTTTGGTTTGAGGACACCCCGCGTGTCCCCAGCGCACCTCTCCCTGTGAAAAATCACATTTTCCTGACATCCCAGGGTGCGGAGACATCCCTGGAGCCCCGAGCCAAGTCCTCAACTGGAATTTGTGAAGCCACACCAGTGGCAAACAGCCCTCAGCGTGTTTAACTCTGCCGGGGGGGGGATTTTTTGGGAGGACATTGGACTATTCCTGGTTTAGGGACAGGGAAATGAACACAGAGGATGTCCCCAGGAGAATTGTGATGGATAAATCCAACAGCCTCAATTCCAGCTGTTTTTAAGCCTTGTGTTTCAAGGCAAGGTGAAAAACCAGAAAAGCAAAATGTAGGAAGGTTTCACAGACTTGTTCCTTTTTTACCTTGAAGGATTTCTTTTAAAAGTACTAAATTACAGCATCAATGGATTCCCTGAGTATTCCTCATCCCAAGAGAGACTCTGTCACTCACCACTATCCTTGGGAAGACAAGGAACTGGAAAGGGCATGAAAAACTGCAAAGGACACCTCACCCAAGTGATGCAGCTCACTGGACTTTGGGTTTTTGGTGGCAATTTTAGACAGAGCCGCCACTGAGCTGGGCCGAGACACGAGGACATTCCCTGGTGTAGAGCCAACAGCCCAGACTTTGGGGAGAAACTGGGCAGTGGAGTCACAAGGGTGATTAACAGGTGAATAAATTCATTAACAGGTGAATAATTCACGCATGAGTTCCACCAACCCCATAGAGCAGAACGGCACCTACACACCACTGCCGTTCCCAACATGCATCCGTGGAATTCCAAGATTCCCAACCCCACAGAGACACGGTCAGGATTCCAGAAAAAAAATGGCACGATCAGAGAAGGGCTTTCATAGGTCTCCTCAGCACATTTAAGGTCATATCTTGACCTGTTTGAATTTTCAGGTGATTTTCCTTCCAAGCTTTTCCTTTCCCTCTCCAAATCCTGGCACGGTGGGCACCCAGCCATCTTGCAATTCAATCATGTTCTCTGTGCAGAGCAGGCAATAATCAAATAAAGACAAAAATAAGAGTTTAAGCTGAGGTTCCCATCAGCTGCAATTCCATATACATAACATTTTAATTATATCTCATCTCCAGTGTAGTAGTTAGAGATGCCATTTGATACAGCTTTTTTTATTATTATTTTATTTGAAAAATTAACTCTAACTAAATTAGCAAAAATAAAGTAGTAAAAGTTAATTGGGAATTATCTACTCCAAAATAACTCTTACTGGTAAATGCTTTGTGTGGTTATAAAAGGCTGATAAATATAATTGTATTTATGTAATGAGTATCATGTTTAATTTACTGTACTTGCTTGTTAGACAGCATTTTATGCAGGCCTCATAAGTGAGCTTCAGATTATTGCTTGTGTTGCTTTTAAAACTAAAAAAAAGTCACCATCAGATGCAGCACACGGGAAACATCCAGATTGGAAACAAGGTGGTGATGAGTTGTCCAGAGAAATATTTGGGATGAGCTGCATCTGCCTGAGCTAAAAATCGGAGTGTTGAGGATGGGTCACGCTCAGTGCCCTGACACAGCCCATGGTTTAAGGACTGGGATGATTTTTTTGAGATCCATGGGCAATTACAGCCCAGTGCATGACAAGAGGGTGATGCTCGCTCCTGGCACTGCTGGAAGAAAGGGGAATTTCTTTTTTAAACACTCATTTTTCAGTTAATGTGATTTTGGTCAGATGTTTTTACATTCCAGAATGCGCAAGTCGAGGCAGCCGTTTATTTTGTGGCTTTCTTGGTTTGCTCTGGTTCAAGAGCAGACTTGAGACTGTGCCACTCTTCTGTTGCTGTTATTAAAAATTATCCACAAAAAGCCTTGGCAAACCTGGAAAGACTGGAAATCTGTACATACTCTGAGCTCTTTCATACCATTCAAAATAAAGAGAAACCCTAAAAAGAAGGTAGAATTTCTCTTTAATAAAGTTAAGACTTAAAAAAAAAACCCAAGGCTGGACAAAATGCTACCAGTCTCTGAAAAAATAAGTGAAATCCAGGCCCTGATCTCTATGGAGCAAAGCAGTCCCAATCTCAATACTCTTAGTGACATCCTCAAAGTAGACAAATAAAGAGGCAAATACATGCTGATTTTTGTCACAATCTTAAGATTTTCCCATTGTTTTTCTCATTTCTAAATAAATATCTTTAAATGTAGAATTCTTGCAGTACCCAGAGACCATGAAACTCTCTAGTTCTCATCATTGATGTCTGACATCAGGAATGGATAAAGTTGCTTCATTGTTTGGGAGAATTGTCACAGGGCACCACACTTTCCACTCCCCTCTTGGCCACCATTTACTGTATCCTCTCTCTGGACAAATTTTTGAAGTATCTTTGCAACATTAAAAAAAAAAAACCTCTCAAAAATTAGTAATATTATGAAAGTAATTAATATTGAATGTTCAGACTTTGTTTTAAACCACTGCAGCTCACGAGGCAGCTGAAAATCTGAGATTCTCATACAATTACAGCAGTGGGGCCAGGACACAAAGTCTACAAAATGAGTGTTGAAAGTTCCAAAGCACATGTGAATCTGGAAGATTTTAGGCAAAGAATCCAACCAAAAATCCTCTCTTTGGAGCAAAGTGATTGGCAGCAACTTGGCAGCAATGACTTTTTGACTCTGGAATACCAGAAAATCACCATATATTTTTAATTAAAGAAAGAGAATGTTTCTCTTCAACTCCCCCATATCTCCTCCAGCTTGGCCTGGTTTCTGTTATTTCTGTTCTGGATACATGGCTGCAAGATTTATTGTATCAGATTAAAAGTAAAGGCTATTAATGTCAGATTCCGTAGGGATTTTTTGTTAAGGCTTCTTGGTTTTACTTTATTTATAAATTATCATCTTGAGGCTTGTAAAAAGGGCTTTCCCCCCTCTTATTCCAATGACATTGTAATTTATATTGCTGGTAGTTCCATAGGAGTATTCAATTAAGAACTACAATTTGTTTCCTTATAACAGCAGCTAAACAGGGGCTGTGTCTCTACACGCAGGCTATTAACAGATTTTACACTGTTAGAGTGCCAAAAAAATAATAAATTGTGCAGCAAAAAACCTTACTAAACAGTTAATTCATTTAGTTTGGGTGGACACAAAAGTGATTGTGCAGTTTGCATATTTACCCACATACCTACCCCAGGAGAAGAATATTGTACTGAGATTTTTAATTGCCCTAGAGGAGATGATAGGAAAAGTTCTCCTGAGTTCATCTCCCTCTGCTCTCATTTGAGGTGACCTGCTTGGATATTGGGAAGGAATTCTTCCCTGTGACAGTGGATGAGTTTTAAGTTTCTTCCCAACCCAAACCATTCCAGGATTCTATCATATCTTAAGTCTTGTAATGTCATTTGCTCCAAATATTACTTTTCCTATAGCTTGGCTTCGCAGACACTGCTTATGTTCCCTTTCTGCATCAGCAACCCTGAGACACTTCATGGTGTAAAATTACTATTTGATACAAACAAAGAGGATAATAATTAACCAAGAGCAAGAATTTCAGGGACAGAAAGCACTCAGGAAAAGAAAAAGGAATCTCTTGCCCCAAGCCAGTCCTGTCTTCCAGTTCGGTGCCCCAGCATGAGGCTGTAACATCACAGGTCCCAGCAAAGGCCAGTGAACACAGAAAAAACATCCAGGGGGTCACAATTACAGACACATCTGCTCCAGATGTTTGTTTTGCATTGTGCACCAGCGTTTTTTACAATAGCCTGCAAAAGTTTACATTCCTTCTCTACAGCAGGTTGGTTATCATTCTTATTATTACCAGTGAAATTAATGCTCATTAAAGGGATTAGATGACAGCTGTAAAGATTGAGAGCCTTCATTTATTGCCAGAGAAATGATGCTGTAACAGCAACAGCAGAGCAGGTTTTTCTCAATGCTGTGCACATCTGCACGAAATTCTGGAATCCTCAGTGCAGGAAGTTTTTAGGGATATGGTTGGACCCCCCCAGGAGCCTTGGAATGGTCACACCAATCCATGGCTTCACTGGTGAGGGAAAAATCAAACGTTGTCTCGCATGGAACACAAAGAAAGGAACATCCTGATCACCCAAGTCCTACAGGGGACCCAGTGATTTAAGAGAAAATTACGTTTTTATAAGCCTTTAAAGTCATTTGGAAACACAGCATTTTATAGAATCAGAGTCATTTGGGTTGGAAAAGCTCTCCAGGATCATCGAGTCCAACCCACGACTGGTCCAGACCTTGTCCCCAGCCCAGAGCACTGAGTGCCACCTCCAGGCATTCCTTGGACACTTCCAGGGGTGGGGACTCCAAACCTCCCTGGGCAGCCCATTCCTGTGTTTAACTTCCAGTTAAGAAGAAATTCCTCCTGATGTCCAAGCTGGACCTCCCCTTGTGCACCTTGAGGTACAAATCCTCTTTTCCTGTCACCTGCTGCCTGGGAGAAGAGTCCAACCCCCACCTTCCTACAACAAACATTTGCCAACCTGTTCTCACACGCAAAAAAAATACTGATTTTTTCCTGTTTTGACACAGCCAAAGGTGCCTCAGACATCAGAACAAGGCAGTGAAAAATAAAGCGATTGAGTCACGATGAGCTTGGCAAGGTAAGTGAGCATCAGTTTCCTTCTCCCTTTTAAAGCTGTCACATTTCTCCTGCTCCCTGTGTTTTCAGCAGTGAAGGATCCCTGTGTTTCCCCGAGACAAAGGATGGGCTCGGAAACTCTGTCTTCTGAAGTGATGAGTTAAAGAACACCGCAGGAGTACTTGCCAAATCATACCACCATTATTAATTCAGGCATGATGAAAGTGTTCATTTTAGCTATAATCATGTAATTCATCAAAATACTACTAGAGCATATCATTGGGAACTATTACACTGATAGAGCACCTTATTGCACCTTCCCCGAAAGCAGGAAATGTAGTTTTTGATGCTTATCTGCTGAAAAGCAATTCAGTTTGGGATTTTGGAAGCGCTATCTTATGGTACAATAAAAAAAAAAAGGACATTTCAAACTTATTTTCTTGTACTTGGATGATGTTGTTATTATGTTCCGGGGTGATTATCTTCAACGATGAAGTTTAAAAATGGTGCAGCACTGAAATGTTGCATTTACCCGGCGCTGAAGGAACGATCGGGTTATGAATATACAATATATGAAATCTAAATGTAGATTTTCGATCTGCCCACTTTTAAAATAACCTCAGAGGCCAGAATCTGGCTGCCACAAGAACCTTTCCAAACAGAGGGGGGGTTGGAGTTGTGTTTCATGACAAACAATAGTTGTAAAAAAACTGTATCCGGTGATAATTCTCAGGATGTTCAAAGGAATAGGAATGACTTGGGCTCTGAGGGAATGGCAGATCCTGATCCCTCCATGATTGCCCTCATGCTCTGCCTGACTCCTGCTTGCCACGCACTTCCCTGAGCAAGTTGGAATTACAGGGGGAAAAAAAAAGAGATGGAAAGAAAAGTGAGATTCAGTTGATTCCCTTCCCGGATTTCCCGCAGCTGCGCTGACTGAGGCACCTCAGCAACTCCCAAAGAACAAAAAGTTGTTAATTGTCAACTTTCCACGTCAGGAAAGCTCCGCTATTTCAAACAGAGTAGCAACAAGTTACAGCCATTCCCACTGCCCGACCAAATGAGAGAAAAGCAGATGAATTCAGGAAGGGAGGGGTTTGGGAGAGCTGGAGCTGAGCTCAGAACTGCTTCTTCTCTCTCTGCCCTTTTCCATCCTCCAGCATGGATATAAATCAGAATTTGGGGGTTGGAGGTGTAGGAATGACCATGCACAGGTACACACACCTCTCAAGGTTTAGTCCGTCATTATTTATCAAATATCTTTTAATCTACAGCAAAACACCCTTGGCAAAGGAGTAAGATGTAAATTCACAACTAACAGCTCTTATAAACAGAACCCTCCCTTGGGGACTTCACAAAATTTTCTGGATATTTACCTCCTGAACTATAGCAGGCTTTTATTCTCAATACATCAAACCACAAATTCTTTTCCTTCAGAAAAAAATGGGGTCTCAAGTCAGTTGCAGAGGGCAGAGATATGTAAAAACTCTCCAAAGATGATGATGAATACAAGTATTAATATAATGAATGAGTAATTAAGATAATTCTAATATTATTAGAATATAAATTAGGCCTCTATATCTGGAAATCAGAACCACAGTCACACATCCAACTCCTATTTTTCCTCTTGGTGTGGGGATTTTGATTTGTCTTTTAGTACTTAAATCTCCTTCCACACTAAATGGATGAGCATTTTTACTCCAATACAAGCAGGGAATATGAACTTGGAGGTCTTTTCCATCACTTTAATCATTCCATTGGCCTACAGTGTGCAGGTCTCCTCCACAGAACCCTCAGAATAATTTCATTTATTACAAATGTTTATGAAGCAGCCCAGTTTTACATGTGTTTATATTAAAGCTGGAGAAACANACTTTAATCATTCCATTGGCCTACAGTGTGCAGGTCTCCTCCACAGAACCCTCAGAATAATTTCATTTATTACAAATGTTTATGAAGCAGCCCAGTTTTACATGTGTTTATATTAAAGCTGGAGAAACAGTAAATTATTGTTGGAAGCAATGTTTTATGCTGAATATTAAAGTAAGCTAATAACGTTTACTATTCTATTCAGTAATTATTTGAGAGTAATTAGAAGCTAATAGCTACCAGTTTATAGCTATTAAGTCTCTTCAGCAGTCCAACTTGGCTTTTATGTGATCCTTTTATTTATTTTCATTGTAATTGACTCTGCAGATGCCTCCATGCAAACACAACCCCCTTCTCCTCCACTCCTTAAAGAACTCAAAATCCAGGGAAATTAGTTGGCCACAGAAAAAAAAAAATATTTCCCCTTCAAGGAAGCTCTTTCAATTCTCCAGCTGCAAAAGTGATTAAATTTAAGGATATGACTAATTATAAGAAGTGATTTACTAACATGAGCAGGAGTGTAAGGTACATCCACACACACCTGGCTCCTCCAGGATTTTATATCTCATGGAAGAAGTGACTAAAGCTTCTTTTGTGCCATTTTCCAGTAAGAAATGGATGCTCCATTTCTGGAGCAATCCCACACCAGGAGGATGAAGCAATTTCACAGCAACGTGGGTGCAAAATACGGTTTTCACACGATTCCCATTGAGCAAGTTCCTAAATGCTGCAGTGGATCCAAGATTTTCCACAGCTCAAGGAGCTGTTGTCTGTCGCTGTTGAGCATCAA
>VYZR01014421.1:16275-30207 GCA_013400675.1 Oxylabes madagascariensis
TCTCTCCAGAGTCTCCAGCAAGGCCTTCTAGGCTGTAACTAAAGAGAAAGCACAGAGGTCAGATGCTGCCAGGCTCTTAGGGACTCAAGTCTTTCAGCACAGAGCACCTGCAAATGCAAAACACAGAGCAGGCACTGAAGTGTGCAGGCAAATGCAGGTGTTACTCCTCAGCATGTTCTTTTTTCTTCAGAGCAAATAGCAACATCTTTGTGCTTCTAATGAGACATAAAGGTTTGTTCATTGCCTGAACAACCATTGAAACTCCTGGCCAATTGACTTTCCTACTGGTTTTTTACTCTGAGTGGTGTACAGGAAAATCCAGAAACACCCCTTCTAAAGATTTTGGCATTTCCACATATTCTCTTTGCTAGATTTTTACTAGGCTCTCCCTTGGAATAAAGCCACCCAAATCAAACTACCCTGCATAGCACAGTGCTGCCTGTTCTGGACCAACACCTCTCTCAGCAACCATACCAGCTGCTGTAACACTCACCACTGCAGCCACATCCTCTGAATCTATTTTAAACCTTGACACTGCATGGTTTTGGCACTGCTAATGTCATTTATTCTGCCAAAGCTGGTTTCTTTTCTACCCATGCTGTGGTTTTGCTTTTAAATTCAATAAATGTTGTCTCCATCACCCAATCAATTTTATTTTATCATCTATTGAGGGAGCTAGGTCTTGCCCAACAGAGCTGGGCAATAACTCAAAGCTAAATAAAATACTAAACTTTTGCTTGCAGAACTGTTAGAAATAAAACATTTGGCCAAACTCTGTAGAGACAGGTGCTAACAGACAAGCGACCTCCACAGAAAAACACTAATACACTCTCCTCTCACCTACACAAAACACAGCCTCTCTCACATGGGACTATTTAATCTGATAAATCTCGCCCTAATATTCTGCTTCCGACCCTCCTGCTCCTCGTGCCCAAGCATCAACAAACCTGCTGAAACGTGGGTTCACTGGGTGAAGCTTTACAGAGTCCCCTCCCAGGACACAAGCACAGATCCATGGCTAAATGCTTGATTTGATACTCACTAAGTCCCAGCCCTACCCTGGATTTATATCCCAACCCAAGGTAAACCATGACATCTCAGTGCTGAACAAGCTGACATGAAAACACATGAAAAAGAAAACATACTACAGGCTGTACAGATGATTTAAGCAATCAGAGGAGCTTTAAATTCAGGTAGACTTGCATGGCAATGATTAATGTTCTGCAGTCCCTTAGAAGCATTAAAAGGCTCATAAATATGCACCTTGAAAGCAAAAACTGCAATAAACCACGAATGAGAAGATTTAGTAGATTTAAAAACCTTTTTTTCATGATAATTAATCAGAAAAAAAACCACTAGTTGAAGCATTTATAATTTAATCTCCTTTAGGAAGATTGTGACTCATCAATGTGTACCTATAGCAAGCATTTAAAAGTTTATTCTAAAACACCTGCAGGTAGAAATCAGTCCCATTTCTACTGATTATTTAGGACAGAAGAATATCTCTTTTTTACATTCCAAGGTGGCAAAAACAATGCTACACAGTAGAGAAAATAAATCAAGTACTTTTTACAAAACTAGCTAAAACCTGCAAATATTAGCCCATAAAATTGTTATCAGTGATAAGTGTAATTTGCTGATTGGCATATATACATCAAACAAAATTAAACTGTACCAGGAAGGGCAGGTTTACTTCTCAATATCTACTCTTCAGAAGAACAGTTTTAATAGCTCTACCCACAACCAGCAAAAACTGCCAGAGAGAAGCTATAAAGCCATAAAACCTGGGGGACTGGCTTCCAAACAATATTGGGTAAAGATGTGACCTGCAAACATCAATCTCAGCGCTGGGACTTTCCACAGAAGATGCAAATTTTAAGAGCCTGGGAAATTTTCATCTGTGGTGATCAGGCTGTTTTATTCAGAGGTTTTACATGATTAGTCTCTGAAGAAAAGCCTAGGTCTTCCAATTTACAGAGAGCAAGTCTGTGTGAATTTAAATCCTTTATGAGACTGATCCGGTGCAGAGCGGTGCTGAATCATGTTTAACCTTGGTTTGATTCTCCGTCTGTCACAACTATCACTCTGATCACTGCTGCGGAAAAAAGCACGGCGTGAAGTCACCACGGAACAGAGCAGCCCAACCCAACAGTGCAGCTCCTTTAATGCCAGAGGCCAGTGGAAAGCAGCCACCACCTCCACCTGCAGCCCCGTCCTGAGGATCCACTCCCAAGGGTAATTGCTGAAAAAGCAGACCAAGCAAACAAACACGAGCACGCTTCAGCCAGAGCAGCGGTGCAGGAGGCGATGCACGAGAAGCTGACGACAGGCTGTTTGCAGTGCTCCTGTGCTGCTGCACGTTTATTCATACCATACCTTCTATAAGTAAAGTCAGGACCCATGGCAATGTACTGTACGCCTGAGGGACACCAGCTCAAACTAGGAACAGCAAAAGAGGCAAAGAAAGGAAAAGGGCGGTGATTATCGGATTGTCGTGGAACATGGGGAACGTTAAAAGGCTCTCACTCTCACATACCGTAAAAAAAACCACAACAAACTCGGAAACAATGCAGTAGCACACGTCTGGTTGCACAAACACAGCACAGAGCCCCAAAGGCCTGAGGTTACCACTGAACAAGGAGCAGGACACAGCCCATGCTTCCCCCAAACCCACCCCATCAGAGAGTATACAATGTACTGGAAAAAGTACTCCTTGTGGGGAGAGAGGTTTTTGGGAAAAACAAGGCTAAAACATACCAAAGCCAATCTGTAAGTAATCACACACAGCCATTGTGTTAGTAGTAATTAGTATTTTCCTGGTAACGCTCATCCTCAAATCAGAAAAAGAATCCCTTACAGATATTTCATAGGGTAAGTGCCCTCCACAGAAATATTAATAACCTCAGGCTACACTTGGAAAAAATAAGGAGAAAGACACATTCTTAAAATGCTCCACAGCCAGTCAGTGAAAGAGGCTGGCAGAAAAAAAACAGGCTAAGCTTACTATTAACTTGGAATTAAATCAAGAGGGCTTCTAACTAAAAAACTTCTCAGTTCCCATTCCCCAAAAGAGTCCTGAAGTTGCATCATGAAAGACATAAGAAATGCAAATACAGAATGCAAATATTTTGGTTGTTATTTTAGACTGCTTTTGTTATTTTTTTCTCTGTTAGCTTATGGCCCAAATGCAGGTTTTGCAGAAACAGAGGAATCCATCTTCTAGTCAGCTATGACATCTATATGATTGCTAAATCCTGAAAAAGCTGTTCAGGAAGCATATGTTGTGTGAAGGGAATTTTGCAGGAGCATAAGTCCTGTCCTCAGGTCCTGGTCTGAGATCCATGCAAGGAGGGGAACACGGCCAGAGCACACTTTGCTCCATGACAGGAGCCCAGGAAAATGGCAGAACAAATTTAAGCCCTCCTGGACAAGGAATTGTGGGTGCCAGAAGCCTCTGAGGGCACAGATTTAAACCCACTGAATGCATCATGTCATGCCAAGTCCTCATATTGTTTCCACACACAGTGTAACACTGAGAACATTCTGGAAGGGTTTGACAATCGGAAACATTCTGGAAGAGTGTTCAATAATTGCTGCCTGTTTTATGAAGGATGTTAACTGGGTGAGGATACACCCAAAGCTTTGCACCCAAAAGCCCCCAGGTGTGCTTCACCACTGGCTCTCAGCACAGTACTATAAACACTTTTCATGAAAACATTCCTTCCCATAACATGCCAATATTTCCAAGTACTTTATCACCCTCACCCAATTCAACCACAATGGCAGATGTTTAAGCATTAGTGGGGGATGGTAGGGACTAAATACTTGTGTGAAATCCTAGAGGAACCAAGTCCAGGCCACAGGAAATCCATCTCCATCACAGTCTGCACTGTCAGGCCTGGGTTCAGCTTCCCAGTGGGTCACTCAGACCTGCTCAGGGGCAACTGAGGAAGGTGCCACACACAATCCCTCAGGCCATCTGCTTGTGGCCACAAGAACATTGAGCTTGGTGGACCCTCTGAGATACGCTTATGTCACCTGGCTTTCCAAAGTAACTCATTTTTGTGTGGTCCCTTTTCAACAGAAGGAAAGAAGATTGTCCTCATTAAAGAAATCATGTAATGTTTACACTAGACTGTAAAAGATGCCTGTATTCCTGATCACTGCCATGTTATGGTGATGATCCCAAATGCTCAAACTGCAGGGGAGGGAAGTAGAGAAGTAGAGGGAGGGAGGAAGAGGAGCACTACATTTGTAAGAGGAAGCCTGGAAGTGTTAAGATCTTGGAGAAGGAAGGAAGGAGGGGGTCTGTTGGCAAAGGCTGTGGAAAGCATTCCTGCAGAATCACAGTCCTGTGGGGAGCCACCCACAGCCTGCTGGCAACACCATAAAATCCAAAAAGGATCAATGCAGAGCAGGCAAAACTCCTTTACAGAAGACAGTTTGGGGAGGAGGATGAGCTTTTATCTACATCAGCCTTGTGGGAGAGCATGAACTGCTGGAATCAGTTTCAGGCTCCTGCTCCACAAGTGGGGTTAGAGAGGATGATTCCAAAACGGTTTAGAGACCAGAAAAAGTGAGAAAGTGTTCATGAAAGGATTATCACACATTTCAGATATGACATGGTATTACAGACATTTTCTTTATTCTACATGTAAGCTCAATGTTTCAGGATATTTTGACTCTAAATACTAACACAGGTCCTACAGAGGAGCCTTAAGAGACTCCTGATTAAAAAAAAGTTCATTTGCATGAGCTGAGAAGACGAGCACTGCACTGCTTCCTGCAGTGATGCAAATAAAGTGGCTTCTTAGAAGTAAAAAAGCATGTTCTTTCTTGTGCCTTTAAAAAAAAAGAATTACTTTATAAGAGTGTTCTTTTGACCTGTACAGCGCTGCTAGGGTTCATTGACGCTGATGCATGGTGAGGCATGGTGATTTTTTTGGTCGTAACATCATGGTAACATTCTTTTCACATTCTTCTTGCACTTTCAGAACCACTGAAGGGCAGAAGTTCAACTCCTCTTTTCATTTAGCCCAAGATGTCTAAGTGTGGACAGTCCACATCTGCTGTGTCAAAAATTAAGTATCCTCTTTATATACTAATAGCCAATGCAAAGGTTACATGAGTGGAACTACATATCTGAGGGATGGATGAGAAACTGAAAGTTTGTTAGAGAGAGGAAAAACACATGGAAGTAAAGAGAAAAACACACCTTATTTTCTATTTTTTTAGGAAGATGGTTATAAAAACCGCCAAAAGAGCAAAATTAAAGCCATTTAATTCAACCAGCTGCAGATCTGCAGAGTGTTCTTCAACTCTGAGATCGTGTCTGACCCATCCCCTCCAAGTCTTACCAGGAGTCTCTGATGTGCTTCAAATCCAAATCACATACATGCTCCCAGGTAAACCACTGTTTTAACCAACTCCAAATCTTACACATGGCAAAGGCCCACATAATAATATCTGAGATTTCTCTTCATTATTAACATAATGTCCTGGTGGAAGCAGCTCGAGCATGTACTCTATGGGGCACAAAACCTGCCCTGGGTCAGACTGGAGGGAGAAAGCAGCCAGGTGGGATGCACAGCTCTAAGGCCAACACTTCCAGAGGTACTACAGGTTTACTAACATGAGAGGGTGGAGTTAGTAGACATTCAAACACAAAACAGTTAGTCACATTAGATGGCTTTGTACCTTCTCCTATGAATGGGAGGCTTCTTTATACCATCCCCCAGAATTCGCATTGAACTGAAAATGAATCATGGAGAATGGTCAGCAGCTTGAATGAAAAAAAAAATTAACAAATGGCAGCTAAAGGATTAATATCCCCAACATACACAGAGAGGGAATGGACATACAGGGAAAACACAAAATGAAATATGAAAGGAAGTAATGAGTCTCTGTGTTTCTCCTCTCTTCTACAAATAAATCTGGGGTTTGGTTGGTTTTATTTTGTAAGGAAAGAAGGCTGCACAGTATTGACCATGTTGCAACTTTACTGCTGCCAAAGCCAGGTCAGTTTAAAGTTTAGATAAGGCCAAACTCTTTGACAGATGCTGTTAGCTACAGTGATTAACACCAGCTCCAGTTTTGCAGTGCTTAANATATAAAGAAGTATGAAATAAAAATAGATGTGAAATGTAAAATAGTACAGGGGAGAAAGACTTGAATGAAAAAAAAAATTAACAAATGGCAGCTAAAGGATTAATATCCCCAACATACACAGAGAGGGAATGGACATACAGGGAAAACACAAAATGAAATATGAAAGGAAGTAATGAGTCTCTGTGTTTCTCCTCTCTTCTACAAATAAATCTGGGGTTTGGTTGGTTTTATTTTGTAAGGAAAGAAGGCTGCACAGGTATTGACCATGTTGCAACTTTACTGCTGCCAAAGCCAGGTCAGTTTAAAGTTTAGATAAGGCCAAACTCTTTGACAGATGCTGTTAGCAACAGTGATTAACACCAGCTCCAGTTTTGCAGTGCTTAATCCATCAGTGAAACACGAGGGTGTTTCTTTCCCCAGCCTGGACTTTTAACATGCACTGCAGCATTGTTGAAAGACAGGCATTTCAAATCCGCTATGAATGTCAGGAATTAACCGAAGGATGAACATCCTTTTGTGCAGCCTTGTTGGTTTTCTTTGTATTTTTAATAGCAAAATGTACACACGAGGATTATCTGTGAGGTGCATTGGAGGAAAGACAGGAAGTGAAGGGGAACTGAGCATCTTTTCACATTTCATTTCAGATTATTATCTTTTTCCCTGATCTTTTCTGTGAACAAACTTTTACGCTCATCCCTCTTACAAACAGAAAACATGTAACAGGAAAGAACAAATTTGGAAAAGACCAAATTTTACAAAAGCCTGATTTTTTTTTTCTGTAGGCTTTTTTGGTCCTGTATCAGCACCTCTATCTAAGCTTGATTTAGCTTTGTCATCAAGGTTAGGACTATTTTTGGTGTGGATGGGGGCTGCAAGGCATAGCTGGAGCAGGAAATGCCTCTCAGAACTCAGCTGACGGTGCACTCTGTCACCACATTCCTCTTCCTGGCTGCACAGCCCAGTTCTGATCTTTGGGCTGGTTTTGGTGGCAATCACACTTTAGCTGGTTATTTTTCTCCTCATTTAGTGAGTGCAAGCTGCTCACCTTGAGCAGAGAAGTGCCATGGGTGCTCAGAGGAGGGGAGGGAGCACAAAGGGTGGAGGGAGCAGCACAGATCCAGCCCATCAGCAGGACAAACCTCAGCCAAGGCTTGTGCTCAGTGTTACTCCACTTCGAAGGTTTGCAAAAGTCAAGTTGCAATAGGGACTTTTCCCCTTCAACTGGAAAAGCATCTACTGCATGTGAAGTAAATGAATAAGCAAACACTCCAAACTGAACTGATTTGAGTGAAAGTCACTTGTTTGCACTTCACTTCCTCAGTATTTGTTGTTTCTCACCAAGCAACCAGAGTCTCAACATCACAACAGCCACATATGAAAAGAACAAAGAAAACAACAAAACGACACAGCAAATAATCCAAATTCCTTTCTAAAAGAAGCATAAAAACAAACATGAATCTAATCAGCACCACAGACCCACCCTACATGACAGCTATCCTTATGTAGCTGCAGCTGTATGTGAGAACATAGAAGAATTCCTGTTCCTTTAACTCAGAATTTCTTACATTTACAATGAATGTATTTTCCCATATCAGAAACGGCCTCCAAAGTGTGACATAGGAGAATTTAAACCCATCTGTTCAGTGTTAGCAGTGATTGCCAGCTATGCAGTTTATTACCCTCAGAAATCCTGATGCACCAGGCTTAAAAATAAATCTCCCCAAATGAGTTTATGAACTTATGGACTCATTCTGTCATAAACCTGCAGGTATGCTGACTCTTTTGACGCTTTAAAAATTAATGGGCATCATTTAACTTATTTAAATATTACCTGGGGACCAGGAATGAAGCCCAAAAAAGGTGACAGTGTTAAACAACAACAACAAGAACAACAGCAACAACAGTAAAAATCTTTCACACTGTATGTTACTTAGAGGATCCTGAATGGTTTTCAACATTGACTTTAAAACCTGAAGGGTCTACAATATTCCTTTAGTGATACCCACAGCTGCTGCGTGTACAGGATGAATACATTCCTGAGGGGAGGCTGCTGCCTCTCCCTGGATTATCCAATGGGGTCAGTAATCATTTTCAGTGAGTGGCCAGTTTTATTTTAATGCCATGCAGCCCCACATGCAATGGCTGTTTCTGTTAACAGCGGAATGTTTGCCATGAGGACACAACAGAGAGTGCAGCCAGAGAGTGGCACTGCCCTGCACACCCGTGCCTGCAGCCTCTGTGAGCTGCAGGGAGGATATGGCACCCTGACCCTGCTAAAGCAACTGGCCGTTCCTGCTCTGAGGGCATTAAAGCACATTGAAAACACTGGCCAAACCTCCACTGGGCTCAGAATGCACAGGGTTTGGCCAAGCATCCTGCAGCCCAAGTGCTGAACAGTGCAGGGCATGGCAGGGAACCTCACACCAATTACTACTTTTTGGTGTGCATCTTCCTTTATTTCATCTTTTTCCCCACTGAAATGGGGGACTGAGCAACTTTTCTTCCCACAGTCACTTGGCACCAGCATGGACACACTCATGTGGCTCGTACACCTCTCCCTTTTGTACCTTCTGAAAGAACAGATGGGAAAACTTCCCTTTTGAACCTTCCTGAACAACACCAGGGACATCGGTGATGAGTTGGGTGGAACTTACTGTCCATGAGAGACTGAGGTGGAACCAATGCTGTGAAACAGGGAGGACCCATCTCATCATTGTGAAGAGTTTCCACAGAATTTTTTCAAACCCCGGTGCCTGTGTTATCTCTTAATACAATCAGAGAAATAATGGTCATGTTTATTCTGTGGTCAGTGAGATTTAACACTCCAATAATTCCTTTGTACAGAAAGGGGTGGTGACAGTTCTAATGGAAGACCTGTCCCGAGGTAATTCCATTTACTCTGGAAAGCTCAAGCATATTGTAGGTATTAAGTACTTTAATCCTGAAAGTTAATTTAAGAAAAACCAAACAAACATACATTAAGAGATTGCCTTAACCTCTTCAAATGAAAAAGAAATAATCAAAAGAGACGCGCTCGCTTCTGATAAACTCTTCAGTTTTATCATGCCAGGTTTAAAGCTCAGATAAATATGCATGAGTGGGTGCAGAGTAAATCAAAGCAGCTCTTCACTCACCTCCTCTGATTGATTTCTGCCTCGTTGGTGGCATTCTTCCCCGGGCCCCAGCTGTGCCGGCGGAAAGGAGACAGCGGCCGCATGGAGCTGCGCAGGACGGAGGAAGGAGCGGGCACGTCCGTGATGCTGTCCAGCTCCTCTTCCTTCTCCCCTCCCTCTGAGGACACCATGTTGGTGCAGCTGCCACCCAGGCTGTGCCTGTCCTTGGGCTGGGCGAAGCTCCCCGCGGGTGGGAAGGGCAGGGACGTGTCGCTGCCCAGGGATGAGTTCCTCTCCAGGGACATGGTGTCATCTGCAGAGGAGCTGGAGCTGGTGACATCGCACGCAGACTGCTCCTCTTCAGGCTGCTGGGGGTGAGGAAAATTAAAAATGAGTTAAAGTAGAACCACAGACTGGTTTGGGTTGGAAGGGACCTCTAGAGATAAGCTAGATAGCTAGATAAGACACCCCTTGCTGTGGGCAGGGACATTGCTCACTAGATCAGGTTTTCAAAGACCCAGCCTGGCCCTGAACACCTCCAATGAAGTGAATACATTTAACATTTCAAATAAATGCTAGTATTTTATATTTCGCACGAGCTAAGAGATTTCTTAGTCGATGGCATAAGGCAAACTAACCATCATAAAACTGAGGCTTTCTGTTCTGGTTTCAAAAGAGGTTGAAATGCTCTGCAGGGTGATTTCTTCCACCCCACAAGTCCCCGGCTGCTATTACCCAGGCTCCCAGCTCAGATCCTCTGCATGCCTTCCTCTCCTCAATTCTATATTTCATCCTGCACAGCAAATCCTGTTCCTCTCACCATTTCTGGCTAAACCTGTTATCAATCAAGGTGCCATAAAACTGCCAAAGGTTTACTGAGAGCAAGTAAAGGGGAAGGGGGTTATCACAGCTCCTGATGACAAACTCCAGCCTCTCCTGTGGGACTGGGATAGGCTTGTAGAGCTCAAGGGCAATGCACTGCTCCACTGCTTCATGCAACACAAAAGGAGAATTACTCAGTAGCAGAAAACAGGCAGAAAAAAAATACAAGCTTAATTCCCCATCCCCAACTACTTTCCATTAAGCAGAAAGTTAATACCAGGGTTTGCAGCATTTCTCAAATCCAACTGTCATCGAAAAATACTGTTCTACAGGATCAGCCACCCTGTATTAGAGATTTTGAGTCATACTGTAATTTTTGGGTTTAGTTTGCTCCAAAAGCAGTATGCAGATGCCAAACTGGTTCTCTCTGGCCAAAGGCCACATGCTGACCATACAGCCCCAGCAGAGCCCGTGCGTATTCCACGTTCCCTGCGGCCACTGCAAAAAACACAAGCATCTCTCTGACATCACCTCCAGCCTGAAATGGTGTTTGCCCTGAGGGACTGACATGGGAAGTCTCAATTTATCCTCCTGCAGAGCCCTGTGCTGTATCATTTAAAATAGTAACAACAGGCAGAGTGCTCTGTCAGGCCGTACACAGCAGAGCATTCAGCAAACGGTGGTGAATTGTCCTCACACAGAGGGCTCGGGGGCTCCAGGGGCTGCAGGCTGTCAGCAAGCATTTGGCAGAAGACAACTGGATACAAAATCCTGTTCTTGGAATGGAAAGACGGGCATCAGACCACATGGAGGGAAGGATGAGGAGGAGCGGTGTTAAACAGCCCAGACATTTTTGTTTTTCTGTGCTTTATTTGAGGGACACACACTGTAAGCTTTTTATTTAACTGAACTAAAAGAAACAGAGATATTAAAAAAATCTTCTAATTGAATATTTCACTATTCTGAGAGAAGCCCTGTTTCAAGCTTAGCTATTTTTTATTCTTAGTTCAGTTAAACAGGTTTAACACAATAATGTTCCTGAGATGGTTTAACTAAGTGCTGTCACACTGCTTCCCTTCTCACATCCATCAAAGGGAAACAGAGGAAAAAAAAAAAAAAAAGACAGCATCCACAGCACAACACCAAAGTACAAGAACCTTTTAAACACAAAGCATTAAAAACCACACTAAAAATACATCCCTCCAAAAACATTCACTTCATGTTAAGGTATGTCAAATACTAATAGTGGATTTCAGAAAACTATGTTCTGTAAACTAGTAAACTACTGGATTTGATACATTTGAATAGGAAGTTGATGTTTGAAGAAAAGAGAACTGAAATGGAAGCCCTGTGAAGTTTTTGATGACGTTCAGCAGTATTCAGGATAATCTGATATTTGTGTGACTCATGATGAGAGCTTACTGAATTGCTTAAATACAGACAAACCAAGCAGTCAGTACGTGGATAGCACTGCTACAGAGGAGGAAACAGTCTGCCACTTTTCCAAGACAGAAAAATACTGTCAGACATTAGAACAGACTGGATGAGGCTTTGGAGCAACCTGGTCTGGTGGAAGGTGTCCCTGCCCATGGCAGGGGGCTGGAACAAGATGAGCTTTAAGGTCTCTTCCAACCCAAACCATTCTGTGATTCTGGGATTGGGGCAGCAGAGCAGGAGAGGAGAGGACTGACTTCACCCCAATATATGTGAAGTATGGGACAGTTCGGGAACTTTCAATCTGGATGCAAATCTAGAAACAAAAGTGCATAACACCAAATTACATGGAGAGGAATTAGAGTAAAAAGAGGAAATTTTATTTCCCAGATGAGAATACTGTTGCTGTTTGAAATGCACAACAAAACCCACTTCCCTAACAAGGAAGATTTAGGGCTTTTATCGCAAAATGCAGTTCAAGGAGATGTTTGAAAAAAGGGAAATACATTTGGTCCATTTAAACTTTTACCTTGAGCATTCGACTGACGACAGAACACAATAAACAATCCCCTTGAACTTGTGGCCCATGCTCGTTCTTCTAAAAATATTCTGCCGTCATTTCAATGATTTTTTCTTTTGAAAACAGTTAATATGAAAGACGACTCTGTCTGAAAAATGCCAAGTGTGGCTGACACATCTGAAACATCTATATTGTAGTCACCACTGCAAAAAATTAGCTATCTGGCCAGTAAGTGTGCTTTGCTCTTTAATCCTATTTGAGTAAGAAAATACCATGTTTGAAGAACAGAATGTGTTCTTTTCTTACAGGAAAAAGGAAATATTAAAGAAATACTAATTTTCTTACTAATTAGGCTTGCTGGATTGCACCTCAATGAACTTAGGACTTAACTGTGACCATAAATCTCATGGCCAAAAAGAGCCTTTACAGATGTTTCCTAATAGGCATTTTCTTTGCCCTCAAAATTTGCTGAGAAGCTTCTGAGAAAAAATAAGATAAGGTGTAAAAGTGAGTATTCTGAGAAAGGACACATGTATTTCTCCCTGAATAGGGATAAAAGAAATCACTGGGATGGTGAGAGTACAAGATAACTTCTTTGACTAAATCTCTCCACTGTAGGAGGTCTTGATAAGGGGAATTAAAATGCTCTTTCAATCATTTCCATGATGACAACATGCAAAGTGTGAGACACAAACTTTCTCTGTCCCCTGACCTTCAAAGACATTAAAGGTGTTAGAGTATTTTAAAAAAGATGAAAAAAATTAGACCTTGGAATCCTGAAGTTTATTTGGAATACCATTCCACTAAAGCAGTCAACACCTTTAGTTGGCTTGATATATAACACAGCAGAGTAATTTTTTATTTGAATTTGCCTATGGCTCCAGGTTCCCTAAAAATAATCTCAACAGTAGCCTTCCATTAATTACTCATCATAACTTTTATGATTTGGAGTGGAGGTGAACGCCTTTCCCTTAAAATTTTTATTCCTTTGTGTTTGTTTTATTTGCACAGCTGTTGGGTTTTTTTCTGTTTGCTTTTTTTTAAGAGATACAACAACTCTGACAAAATAAATGCAAAACATTTATGTATTTGTGTATTTTCTTTGAGCAAACCTAAACAAAGGCAGAAATTAAACAATATCCAAGACTGTGAGTTGCAACCCCTTCCTTTGGCAACGATCTGTGGGTTCCTGACTCTCTTCATCTGAATCATTTCCCAAGAGGCACATTAAAAAGCTTCCCAGTAATGCTGGACTTCAGTGGCTGGTTAAAAGTTAAGATGAGCAAAGCGTATGGGCTCCACCCCAGGATGTTGCCAGATGATTGTGAGAAATGACCTTATGCAGCATTAATCATTCAAGAAGGAGGATGCTGCAAAGCCTGCCCAGATGGCTGTCTGGGACAGAGAGGGAAAGGCAGGATGATGAGGACATGGGAATGAAGTGCTGACGCAAAAAAAAAAAAACAACCAAACATTTTGCTGAAGCCATAGACTTGGAAGCAACTTCTGCATCTCAGTGACAGCCTGTAAAGTCTGAAAAAAAGGGGCAGGTTTTAGTGCTAAAGCTCCCTGAACCTGACAGCTCATGTTCCACAGCTCAGCACACTCTCTCCTTCAGAGAGAGGAAGAAATGAAATAAGCAGGAAACAATGAAATGAAATTAAATGAAACAAGAACAGGAGAAGGGAAGGAGATGGGAGAGGAGCACACACCAAACACCAGGGACAGAGTAAGGTGCCTGCAGATTTTTTGACTTCGCAGACCCCAATTCTTCATGGTCCTGGGACAGAACCAGGGTTTTCTATCTATGAATTTCAAGTGATGTCTAAGGAAGCAGCCCAAAGACCCTGGAGAGACAGCAACTTGTTCCTCCTGTATTTATTTTAATGCATTAAGTAGTTAGCCAAGAAGGAGTTATTTCTACAATAAAAAAAA
>VYZR01014421.1:30301-43910 GCA_013400675.1 Oxylabes madagascariensis
AAAAAAAAACAAAACAAAACAAAAACAATTCTAGTAGACAAAAGTTCAACTCTTGCTCCACAGAAAGGGGAAACAAGAACAGAACTAGCAATAACAATAATCACCATGACACTGAAAGGTTTGAGATCCTCTTTTTCTTGATAAACATATCCTGTCTCTTCCCAATTTGAGACAGAAACTGTATTATTTCATAGGTTTATAAATAATCAACTACAGCCAAGACAAGCATCTTACACTATTTTTTGGACAAAAGGTTACAGCCACCACTTATTTTGGTGGTCATTAAAAGTATCTATAATTTGCATTTCTGCCGCCTGGATTCGGTACTGTAAAACCAAAAAAAGATTTAATTAAGGAACAAGCTCACAACATTAAATGAGTTTTTCTGGTCCTCTAGAAATGACTTTAACTGTAGAAAAAATACTCAGATAAACCCTGAAGAAGGAGACAAGGAATCAAATCAGGAAAACAAAGACAAAGCAACTGAGGTTGAGATTAGCTTGAATGACTTCCCAAACTCAACCCAGGAACCTTTTGAAGCTATTTGAAGACAAAGTCTACAACCCACTGCATAATGAGAACAATGCAAAGGCTACTAAATTAAGAAATTCCCTTTCTACAAAGAAAAAAATTCTTGTCTCTGCCCTCTCTCCACTGGCAACTGAAGATCTGCTTTCCCCACCACCACCTCCCTTCTCTATGGCATCCCTGCTACACTGCCCTACCTATTTTGGTTAGATTTTGATCTTTCTTTCTCCTATTTGAAGAAGGAAATCTTCCGTGTAAGAAAGGGGAGAAGTTAAAATTCTGTATAATATAAAATTTGCTGTGTTCCCACTGCACTTTTCTCCCACATTTTCCCATACAAGCATTAAACAAATGGCAGCTGGCTGTCGCAATCCATGTCACTCTACACAAGGGAACTGAAGACAGCCTGCTCTGCCAAACAGCCCTGCACTCTGCCAATCCAGAGCCCCAGATCCTTCTGAGAGCAGGATGGGAAAGGGTGAGGCTGGTGAGCTCTGTGCCCTACCACGTGCATGAAGGATGACTTTACTGTTCATTTATAGCACATGAGATCACTTAGCCTGGGCTGTGGTGTTTCCCATCCTGCTGGAAAATATTCCCCACCATCTGATTTGATTTCAGCAAACAGAATTCAATACATTGCTCAGAAAACCAGTGTGAAAGCTACTCTGAGAGTTAAGTTTTTAGAGTAGGAGCTGTGCCTGCTCAAACCTGTGAGCTGCAGCTGAACCAAAGAGTGGGATTTCATGGAGACCACAGTGATGGCTGCTCTAAAGAAGGGTCATATCCTTTTTGATTCTACATCACTAAATTCCTTCTGTGTGCTTTTGCATCATCTGCTTATGCCAAGAAGAATACAAATTACCATCAAGACGATTCCTCAAGAGCAAAAACCTAATGACCCCCTGAATAAATTCAGGCTGCTCTGACGTAGATGAAAAAGACTGATGCCAAAGGGAGGCATCCTCAGCTCAAGGGGCCAGCTCTGTCTCTCAGGTCTCTCCCACTCCTCCTCAGCAACACAAAGGGCACAGGGATGATTAAGGTTAGCAATGACTTCTGTTGTTGATTTTGAGCAAACTTGAAAACACTTTCATTCTACTTGCACGCAAACAGGCATTAGAGGTATGTCGCCTAGGCAACAAAACTATTCCCTGCAATTGGCCTGAAGTATCTAGAATGAGTGTTTCCTTCCTTTGACACTGAATTTACAGAAAAACACTGGTTCCTCTGAGAATTACAGCATATAAATCTGAAGGTGTCAGCACAGAGGTCACAGTTTGCTGGAGAAAAGCTCTTTGTTACATGAGTTAAAGATGGATTTCATATCATCTGTGCAATCCCTAATGACCTTGCAAGAAAATCCACCTTTTCAACTGTTCCTCTGGTGCCTGATTTACTTTTGGACAGACAAAATTACTTCCATTTTTTTAACCACTGGGGGCTGCACAGCTTTTGGAATTCTGCTGCAAGTAAATACATCCCTCATGTTGCTGCATCCGAGGAGGAGACCGGATCCCTCCCAACTATTTGGTTCCAGGATAATCACTTCCAGGTTTCCAACTCACCAGTGAAACCGAGATGATCTGTGTGTGCTGCAGGGGTTTATCAGGGCCTTTTTTAACCATATCCCAACCAGGCTTTCTTACCTTCCCAAAGACAAGGTCTTCCATCCCATCACCAGGCAAGGGGAAGAGGTCAGACTCACTCCCAGACTCTCTTTTAAGACCACCCTGTGACGAGGCACAGATGCTGCTCAGCCCATCCTCCAAGAAGTTCTCACATTCTGCAGGAGCAAAGCACAAAGAGTCACAACCTGAGGCCTTCTGTAGCACCCACACGTCAGACTCGCATTCTCTCAGTGAATTCCAGGATTTAAAACACACAGCTTTACAAATAAAGCTTTACAAATTTGTTCACCTCCCAAAATTGCCTGTGAATTCTCAAATTATTTATTCCACAGTTTAAAGCTCCTTTTTAAGTGCATTGCTGAAGTACATGGTGCAAACTGAAATTCTGCATGAAACAGCTGTAAACACTTGTAGCTTGAGGTGCTGATAAATATGAGCTATCCCATACAGAGCACAATGGGATGCTTCCTATCAATTGCAACAACTGCCAAATTAGATTCATATTCAATAAAAAATGTTATAAAAATATAACTTGTCAGTATTTGCCCTCTTTCTCAAAGAATCAATTTCCTCTAAATGCCAAGGTGCTTTTAGTGCCTATTTGGACAATTATTTAATTTCTTCTTCTACATTCCTAACTGAAAAAGCACTAGTGTGAATTCCAAGCTTTACTTTTTCAAGACTCAAAATATTAAGTAATTTTAAAAAAACTCTCACCTTTTGTAACTCCTGACGTTGAAATATAAGCATGTTGCATCTCTTTTTTTCTCAAATGCTTCCGGCTATTTGCACTGGGTTAATCAGGAGTACAGAACTAGACTGCAGCCCCTGCAAAAGCCCTCTTTCCAAAACCTTTAACAGACATGTATTTGTCTAAGAAAGACGTATATATATTTTATTTGTTCACCCTTCAGGCTAAAGTGTTAATGAAAATTTTGGCAAAAATTGAACACTCATATTTCCCAGCTCAAAATATTTTCGAATTATTAGTTTGTTGTTGTTGTGCTGTTTTTTTGTTTTTTTTTTTTTTTTAAAGAAAGGTGCTCTTTTGCACTTCCTCTATCCAAAATGTGCTCAGCTGTCTGGAGAAGAGCCAGGACAATAAAATATTAGTTCACTCTGAAATTATACCTCACTAACTCCATCCTTGGTGACATCAAGCCTAAACGTCAGTGAAAGGACGACAGGTTTGGGTAGTTTAAGGTCACCTCTTTGCCTTCCCCATCCTTAATCTGTGCCTGACAGCATTTGTGGAACACCTCAGCCACATCCCAACCGACGGGAGTGCCTCCACTTCTGGAGAAAATGGCATTACTGTGGTAGTGGTGGGGCTGTCCCCATTTAGGGCAGGGGGAGCTGAAGCCAGTCAGAAACCCCATTACCCCACAGAGGAATTTCCACGCTGTGGAGAATTGGAAAAGCACTTATTGGATGCTGCAGCTGCTCCTGTTCCCCTTTCAGTAAACCTGGAAAATCTGACCTGCTTTTCCATCACCGAGGGGGAGAAGGGAGGGGAGAGAAGGGGGGGATGAAGGGAAAGAAGAGACGGAGCGGCTGCGAGGATGCGGGCCAGGGGCCGTCCATCCAGCTGGCAGCCAGCACTGCATGTCCACAGCCCAGACTGAAAAACAAAGGGGCTCCAGCCACGTTCCACTGGAAAATCAGTGGGGACAGCTGAGATGTGCTGAGGGATGGATACCTCACCCTGAGGATAAAGCACGAGAGGCACTGAAGCCTCCTCTGCAGGAGCCTCCCAGGGCAGAGGAGATGAAGCAGAGGGGAAGAAGGATGAGGAGCAGGGTGATGGGGACCCCTCCACACACCCCAGCTCATTTGTGCTGAGAAACTCATTCCCAAGCCCTCTCTTCCCTACACTCTCCTTTATTTTTGGTTGGAGGTGTACATACTTTCTCCATTTTCTCCCTCCCCTTTTCTCAGTTTGCTGGGTTTGTTTTGAACTGCACAGACGCTGCACAAAGCCAGGCTCCGTGTCTCACACCCCTGGCAACACTTCTGTGCAGAATATAAAGGAAAAAAAAATTACAGAGAAAAAAGCCCTAGGAAGAACATTTCCAAGCAATCTCCTCTGTACATTTTCCAAACTCTTGTGTCCTCCAAGCCAGGGCTGAGCCCATGAATTCCATGCCGATAACTACGTATCTGCTAACACTCCTCTGCACACCTAATTTCAAAAGCATTGACAGAATATGAGAAGCTCCAGTTTCTGGAGTTACCTTCTAAGATATGAGGTCTCTGTCCTTGCAAGTCATTTCAGCAGATGAAAAAGGCCTAATTCCTTATCAAGTACTGGGTTTTAAGTTAGCCACATTGACAGCTCAGGGTTTAATTGCTGTTAAGTGTTGCCAGATTTTTCTTGCCTTCTCTACATTGCCCAGCTCCTCAAAGCAGCAGGAGGATACCTGTGCAGTAACAATGTAATTTCTAGAAAGGCCAGAAGCTGCCTAACCTGAGATTCTTCTGCTCCTTCAAACTATTTGGAGAGCACATTTATTTAAAAATCTATTTCTTTATGCATGTGTTACAGACATGTATTACTATAATTATTAATATAAATTTGTATATACAGCTACCTAATTGCATAATTAATATTATATTTCTATAGTGTAATATTGCATTAGGTAATTAATAGGTGTGCAGTTGATAGTGATCCATAGAAATATGTGATTATAGATCTGGCAAGTCAAATGAGTGCATGTAATTTTGCACACAAATTGTTTCCAGTAACTCTTGCCTGAAGCATAAAAATACTGTACCAAGAGGCATGGGATTCACAGATACAACTAGTAAAGAAGAGACATGGCAACAACATAGGTTCCTCTGTAAAAACACTCTTGAAACATCTATTCACTGTTCACAACTCATCTAAACAGAACAATTTTTTTTCTTTTAACAAAAAAGCATTTACATAACTTTGATGTGAGTGAGAATTCTATTTAGGATAAACCCCTCAGGTCACTAACCCACACCATCCCTTCTTAGCCTACAGTCTGAAAGACTAAGTTTAAATTTCACATTGACACTCAGTCATTTTCTTTCAAGTCTCTCAGATAAATTGAAGGGGATTTGGGTGAGACCACTGCTCCTAAGGACAGCAGGCCAAGGATCCTCCCCTCCATGAACAGCCTGAGCAAAGTCCCTATTCAGGGCCCTGATAAATTACTCTGTTTGTTTCAAACACGCATAATCCAGTGAAAGGAAATGCTTTTTTTCTTATCTTGGACACCAACCCCTCTTTGAAGCTTGCCCAGACTAGATTTTCTGTCCCAGTGGAAGAGCCAGAAAGCACCAGCCAGCACGCAGGGCTGGGATGGGAGCTTGGCACAGCCGGTGGGCAGGGTGTGGGAACCATGGCTCTGAACAGCCTTCCTTCTTCCTCAGCCTGGAATCACGGCAACTTTCAGAGGGGGGGAAAAAAAGTAAAAAAACTCAAGCCACTGATTTGGGTTTAAATATGGATTATGGGTTCAAATTTCTGGCTTTTTTTCTTTTATCCTATTATCCTTTTGGCTAGAAACCATGTCTGTGTGCTCCTTGCAACATCTTTCAAGTTTATTTAGGAAAAAAAAAAAGGGGGGGGCGGGGGGGGCGGAATATCAATATACTGAAGCACTTGAAATGCAGAGTTATTTGAGATGGTGACACACCACACAGCTCCCTGCTAGTCAAGTGCTGCAGCCATGTGCTAACAATGACTCACAGCGCAGTCGTTACACAGTTTCTTTAATTTATGTGTTTTCCCCATCCAGGCCAGGATGTCAAAAACAGGGGGAAAAGGAAAGAAAGGGTGAGGAGGAGGAGGGCTGCTGGTGTGGAGCTGCCCTCAGCACGAAGCTCACCTGCAGAGTTCCGCGTGCGCTTGCGCTCCAGCAGGGAGGGGTCGGGACATGGCTCCAGCGGACACCAGCTCTCACGGTTTATCTGGAAAACACATCACAGCACATCAGAGAAAGGCCACTCTCGCCAGCACCCCTGTCAGTCTCTTCTCCAACATCCCTCTGCACCAACCAGCAGATACAGAGTTATGGATTAATTTTTTCCCAATAATAAAAATGTCAAAAGTAACATATAATTTTTTTCTTTTTTCTTTTTTTTTTTTTTTGCATCCTCAAACAAACCATTAGAATATGCCAAAGCCCTTTATTTCTCCATGGAAAGTTTGATTTGAAGGTGGCTCCTGCTCAAGGGAAGGAGTTCAGAGGAAGGATGAGTCAGTGTTTAAGCTACTAGTAGAGGACTGGATAACCTTGGCTTCAAGTCCCACCTCTACTTGTAGCGGGACTGCAGGAAAACACTCTTCGGCTTTATGCCTCAGTTCACTACCCACAGAACAGAAATTCCTTACCACCCATAGTGCTGTACAGATAATTAGCTCAGAGATAGCAAAATGCTCTGGTGATGTGAAATCGAGGGCTTGGGAAGTGCCCAGGTCATGGTGAGAACCAGAAGCACTTTGGGCTTGCATTAACTGAAATGATGATGATGGAAACGCCCATTTTAACACTAAGACACATCACATAGTTTATTTCAACACCAGCCCTTATCACCTCACCCCGTCCTTCACCCTTTCCATGACTCCCACTCTTTCAGCAAGGATGACTGATCTGTTCTCAGCCTCCTCCTCTCTCTGCCTGTGCTTTCATCTTCCTCACTCGGGTTGTGTTGTCCAACATTTTGACTCAGGAGTCTGCTGGACTATCCACAACCCTTGGCTCGTCCAACATTCACTTCTCCCATCATTTTTATCTGCAGCTGGCAGACTCTGGGAGCCCCTTTACTCTCTGCCACTTCTTTGAGCCAAATGCCTTTACTTACTGTCAAATGCATGCAAATCTCACCTGCTCCACACCACAAAACCAGAAGTTATATTCCCCTCCTGACCTGCCCCAACACGCAGGATCTCACATGTTAAGTTGTAGCTAAAAGAAAGCTACTGAAATGGATGACTTAGCCTGATTTTATGTCAAGTATTTCTCCTACCCTCTCTTTGGCTTTCCTTTTATCTCCTGAAATAATTTCCTTTCCTCCCTTTCAACTAGCGAATTTTTACTATTTACTTTTTGCCTCTGATCCTCCATGATCCTGCTCTATTTTTGCAGTTCCTTGCCGTATTCCTATCCCCTCAATGTTCTCCTTTCTCCAATGGTTTTGCCTTCTTTGTTTTGTTTGGTTTTTTTAATAAATTAAAACCAAGCCTCTCCTACCCTTGACCTGACGTGCTGCTTTGACTAATGACCCACGTCCTTGTTTCCTCTGTCACTGAGATCATGGAATGTGTTACTGCAGTCCTTGGCTGCCTCCTCCCTGCTCTGGCTGCGGTCCCTGCCCGTCACCCGAGGGGCTCCTGCCAGCACCTCTGCTCACCTCCTGCTCTCCACACCACACAGGCAACCCTGCACTCCCCCAGACCTGGCAGCTACTTGCTGCAGCACATTTTTCTTCCTCAGGTTTTGTCCTCCTCCATACCAGTGTGATGACAAAATGGGCTTGGGAGGGCCTTTGACAGGTCAGCTCGTCCCTGTCTGCTGCGCCAAGTCAGGCTCAATTATCATCTGAGAGGTCTTAGCCCAATGTGCCCTTAAAAATCTCCAGTGGAGAGGATGCCATGACCTTCTCCAGTCAGCAGCTCTTGCTGACAAGAGACAGGCAAGGAACAGAGTAAGTTCTGAGAGGGGAAAAATGAGCAGGAGTCTCTCAGGAGAGGTGAAGATGTTGAGCTCGGTCTGAAGACATCAAATTCCACATTTGATTGCAGGTCCCACCTGGATGTCCCTCCCACCTCCATGGAATTTTTCAGGCTATTTTTCTTAGGGATGATGTACACTTTGTAGCACTTACTCCCTGACTGCATTACACAGATATTCACCCAAGACTCCATCACACCCCTCTGTGTACACACATCTAAGATCCCAGTGTTCCTGCACCTCTGCTCCACACACACCTGTGTATCCATTTCCTCCCCTTTACATACAATATATCTGTATTAAATGAGAGGCAGCGAGGAAAAGAGAAGCAGTCTTCGGTCTGAGAAAGGATTTGTAAGCAAAACTTTGAAACAGTATTTTTTTTGCTTTCCAAAGTGACATAAGGGTGTTGCATTTTAACTGTTGCAGGGATAGTGGGTCACATTCTAATTCTTTCAACGGAAGACACTCCCTGTTCTCAGCAAGGCTGTGTGGTATCTAACCTTAGCATCTAAACCACAGAATTTATTCTTTTTTTAGTCTTAAAAGAGCTGCAAAGTCAATAAATACCACTTTATGACTGTAAAGTCAATAAATATCATGCTGCTATTCTTTTCTCTCCAGACAAAGCAAAATAAATTGGCACCACACTTTCCTATATCTTATTAAAGGCAAATGTAGAGGTTGAGGCTGAACACAGGACAAATGAAAATGTGCTCAAGTCCACACAAATGAAAGAATGACCCATTTCAGGTACAAAATCAAATTCTGTCTCCTTCTGACTGACTTGCACCTCCCTCCTTCCTCCTCAAAAAGAGTCTGACCCTTCTTAATTTTAAACAAATCACCATCAAATTCAAAAGAACTACTCCTGATTTATACAGATATCCACTACTGGAAATCAATAATTAAACATCCCATTCCATAATTAGCAGTAAGAAAGCAAAATAGGAAGAGGTTCAAGCTGTCTGTTGAATAAGCCATATTAGGCTGAATTAACATTATATATTTTCCTTTAATAGAACCAATTGAGTCATTCACTGAAAATGCATTATAGACATTGGCATTTTTTCAAGAAAGATTTGAGCATTTTTCCCATTTCCCAGCCAGCTCTCTCCTCAGCCCTGTGGCTTTGCCAAGCATTGAAAACGTCTGCTTTTCTCTATTAAAAAAACTAATGAGAGAGCAACACTGAGGTTTAAGGTGCTGCTTCCGATATACTTGATTATGTACAAAATAAGCATTAGAAACTAAATATTTATCTCAGTAGCTCTAATCCAGGAAAAATAATAATCACCATCAAAACAAAAACAAAGGAAACCACTACTATATACAAGTATTCCTAGGCCAAAACGAGCCCAGACAGGCTTTGAGGGAGGTTTACTGTGTGCTCTCGGGGAACTGGGTGGTCCATAGATATTCAAAACACAAACCCCACTATCCACAGCCCAGCACTGAGTGCTGGGATCCCTCCTCAACACCTGAATTCTGCTTGTGTTTATTTACTCAAGACTAGTGACCACAGGTACAGACAGTAAGAGCTGGAGAGGAAATGGTCTTTATAATAGCACCAGATCATCAGGAACTGGGGAATGCACCACTACGGAGAAATTTGAAATGAGGTTGCCTTGGGATTTTGCAGACACGTGTGCATTGCATGTGAGAAAATTCCTCCCTTTCCCCCTCAGTTTCTTGTTCTGCTGAGAGAAGCCCAACGACAGGACCACAAGCTGGTGGCCGCAGAAGATGATAAAAGCCCCACACTTTCTTGCTTGCCCGCACTGATTATAGCTCATTGATTCCAGGCATCCCAAGTCTTTGCGGCGGGAGCAGAGGATGCAGTGCTGTTCCAGTGGCAGAGGGAATATGAAACAGCCTCTGGGAACAGAGTTTCAATACACAGCTTTTGAAGAAATGCCAGGAGAGAACCAGCTATTTTTCCATACAGAAGCCTGAACGTGTTTATCTGCAGCTCAGACACAGAATGAATCATGGCAGCACATCCCCAGGCACTGAAGACTGAATCCTGAAGGATTTTCTGTTTGCCTGTGAAACACCAGCAGGCTAAATGTTCAAAGAGGCCTTTAGGACACCAGCTGGAGCTGTGAGCAGCAGATGGTTCCATTGCTCTTTCTGGGCACACACAGGTATTTCCTGACTCTCAGGGACATCCTCCTGCAGACTCTGAACTCGAAACTTGATGTGACTTCATGCATAAGAAAAGGACGGCGCCGGACAAGCAGTGAGACACCCTGGGCTGAGGTGTCCTCTGTCCCGCAGAACAGTGACTGATCCCAGACTCCACTGCCAGGCTCTTCCTTCCTCTCCCCTTGGTCTTGGACAAGGAATTATCTAATCCACTCTGGTGTGGTGCGTGCCCATAAACCAGGATCAGGACCTCCTTCTCAAAGACACTCCAACAATATCTAGGGCAGAGCCGAGTGGTGGAAGCTCACTAGGAACCTTGGGGGCCAGGGACTACCTGGCTCCTGTGTATCTCTCCTACATTTCCAGCATGGAAAAGTCCTTTTTCTCTCCCTCTGGTTTTATTTTAACTCTTCTTGCCTTCCATTTCACAATAAAGAGAACACAGTGACCTTTCGGGAAATCTTTCACTATTGCAAAAGTTTGCACTTGTCAGCCTCACTGGTCGTGATATAAATCAACATCTCCAGAGCACAAGGAACCAGATGACTAACTTTCATTTCCTAGCAGATCCCTGGAGATTCATCTTCCCTCCATATTATTTTAACTTTGTCCTAAACGTGCAGGTTTCCATTTTTCTCCTTTTATTTACCCCAGCTTCCAGACTATGATCTACCTTGCAGCTAAAACCAGATAATACTGCACATAGGAAAATATTTAGGAGAGTAATTGTAGTTTGCTTAGTGTACCATTAAGTACTTGTGTGCCACACTGCATAATATCAATTTTAAATATCCATTTAAATGTCTGTTGGAGAATAAAAGTAGTAGAAAAAAGCAATACTCTAAATTCAATTATAATTAATTTCTTTCATAAGCAGAAATGATACAATTTTTTTAGAAGTTCTATGCATATTGTAATTATTTTCTAGGAATTTCCTGTTCCTGAAAATTTCCTATAGGATTAAAGAAATTTGTACACATAACTGGAATTCAATGTTTATGCTGACCAACTTTTAACTTTACAATTCCATTTACAATGAAATTATCCAGTCGCCTGCAATTCCTGCACTAGAAACTAAAGCAACAGTTGATTTACCCCTTCACAAAAACCACCCTTCAAGATCCTCTGAAACACTTTGAAAAGGAGCATGAAGGATGGGGGCATCTGGGGAAGGAATTTCCACTGTTTTCCTTCAACATCTGTTGCTTCAGAAAGACTCCATGCACACAAAACTCACATCAAGAGCAACAATCTCTGCTTTGGCAATCATCTTGCCAGACAATAGTAATATCAGACATCAAATTCCACATTTATTTTTTATTTAAATTATTTTGGTAATCTCCCTGTGTATTTTTTTTTTAGCTTTGGGGGAAGATATTAACAGGTGGATGCAGAACACAAAGACATCCTCAAATGTATGCTGAGAGACAACATTTGCATTTCTGCAGTGATTTCTTTGGAGATTTTTTCTTCTAGCACTGTGAATATGCTACACTGAGTCTTTTACCTTTACAGAGCTGGTGACACCGTATCAGGACATTTTCTCAAGAAGGTCCAAACTGACCTCTCTCATAGCAACAAGCCAGCATTTCTATAGAAAACTGTGTTAAAGGATTTCACCAAAAAAGGCTCCTACAAGCACAGGACATGTTACATGACTGAATAAATTAGCTCTTTATGGTGCAAGAGCAACACTAAATTCCTAGAGTGCATTTATCCCCCCGCAATGTCCCAGATGGGAAAAGGAACGTGTGCCCCAAGTACATTTTCCAGCCCTTGGCACTGGGATGTCCTCCACCAGCAAGACAAAAAGTCAACAGACTTTAATTAAGCTTCAAAAATAACAGCATTGGCTTTGCAAAAAACCCCATCTCTTAACTAACATTGAAGCAAACTTCCCACAAACATGTATGTGCCTAATGTAACAACACAATAATTTCATTTCAGTTGCCCTCTCAGTTGTAATTCTACATGAGACACAAACAGAAAAACTCAAAAACTCTCTACATCATTCTAAAGGCATTTCTCTCCTTCAATGACCTGAACAGCATGGACAGATGTTGGAATAAAGTTCAGTCATTTCAGGCCCACAAAATTTGAGGAACACCACATACCCATCAGCTGGGGACATCCTTCCCCCAGAACTCCAAAGCAGGAATGAACTTGCTTATGTATCAATAAAGAAGAAAAACTTTGATATAAAATGTAAGGAAGCCTAGTTTCAGTTAATTCAGGGACTTCTCCACGTATTACTTTTAGCTTAGGATGCTGTAAATGACATTTTGCCCGAGGTAGGCAGGGATCATTCCAGAGGATCTTCCCTAGTGCTGGAGTAAAGCTACCAGAGCAGCCAGAAAGCAGAACAACTAATTAATAGCGCTGTCCTTTTAATTTCAAAACACTTTTAATCAGGTGTTTCAAAACACCTTGATTAATTATTAATGCTATTTTTAATTTAATGAATAATGTTCTGATCTTCAGCTGAAAGCCGAATGGGATCGTTTCATACGAAAAGCAGAAAAATCAAACCTCATTGCCTCAGCTGTGAAAAAACTTACTCCTGATGCCTACTCTTAACAGCTTCAGCATTCACATACAGAGGTGAAATGCAGATACAGGCAAAAACTGTAAGAAAACATTCCCAGCTGTGATTACTCAGTCTCCCAATCCCAAAGCAAGCCCAGTTCTTGCTTCGTAACTGCATTGCCTGTTCATCCCCACTTGAAGGCCTGTCTGACTTCACATGTATCTGCAAGGTGCCAGCCAGTGTGGTTTTTGTCTCCTGTCCCTAGATAGTTTTATTTGTGGTAGCAGGCACAACATAAAAATGAGACAGGGCTGCCAAGGCACACATGGGCACACTGAGACTTCCCATTTTGGGCTTGCAATAACAGCACAGACAGCTTCAGCCTGCACGTAGCTGCTCGGAGCTCAGCAAAATGTTCAGACAAGCAGACATCCCGCACACCCCACAACTTCTCCCTCGTCTGCTACGTTGCAAACCCAGCAGGAACAATGACAGAAAATTTTTATGTCATTTCTGCATCATCCAGGCTTCCCTGCGTTAACTGAGTTCAGGATCCAAGTTCATCGAGTTTGCGTTGCTGCAGCTGCCAGTAAAGGACACAGAATCATGGAATCATAGAATGGTTTGGGTTGGAAGGTACCTTGAAGATGATCCAAATCCAACATCTCTCCCATAGACAGGGCCAACTTCCCTGGTTGCTCACATCACCATCCAACCTGGTGTGAACCCCTCCAGGGATGGGGCACCCCACAGCTTCCCTGGACAAGCTGTGCCAGGGCCTCACATCTCTCACAGTAAGGAATTTCTTCCTAGGATGAAGTCCTACCTCCAACAGGGACTGTGACACTGCTGGTAACCTGCTGCCTCTTGCTTTTTCATATGTGGGAAGGAGGAAAAAACTATGCTAAAGCCAAAAATAATTGTGTGCATCAACCCTCAGAATTGCTGAGGTTCATTTTTTTCATAACTTCACAAGCCACTGTTTCAGGCTCAATCTAAACACGGAAAATTTGAGCCTCAAGACAGTGGCACTTCGGACGACATGGCACTGCAAAATAATGGGTAGGAACCAA
>VYZR01014421.1:44071-68142 GCA_013400675.1 Oxylabes madagascariensis
TTTCATACGAAAAGCAGAAAAATCAAACCTCATTGCCTCAGCTGTGAAAAAACTTACTCCTGATGCCTACTCTTAACAGCTTCAGCATTCACATACAGAGGTGAAATGCAGATACAGGCAAAAACTGTAAGAAAACATTCCCAGCTGTGATTACTCAGTCTCCCAATCCCAAAGCAAGCCCAGTTCTTGCTTCGTAACTGCATTGCCTGTTCATCCCCACTTGAAGGCCTGTCTGACTTCACATGTATCTGCAAGGTGCCAGCCAGTGTGGTTTTTGTCTCCTGTCCCTAGATAGTTTTATTTGTGGTAGCAGGCACAACATAAAAATGAGACAGGGCTGCCAAGGCACACATGGGCACACTGAGACTTCCCATTTTGGGCTTGCAATAACATAGCACAGACAGCTTCAGCCTGCACGTAGCTGCTCGGAGCTCAGCAAAATGTTCAGACAAGCAGACATCCTGCACACCCCACAACTTCTCCCTCGTCTGCTACGTTGCAAACCCAGCAAGAACAATGACAGAAAATTTTTATGTCATTTCTGCATCATCCAGGCTTCCCTGCGTTCACTGAGTTCAGGATCCAAGTTCATCGAGTTTGCGTTGCTGCAGCTGCCAGTAAAGGACACAGAATCATGGAATCATAGAATGGTTTGGGTTGGAAGGTACCTTGAAGATGATCCAAATCCAACATCTCTCCCATAGACAGGGCCAACTTCCCTGGTTGCTCACATCACCATCCAACCTGGTGTGAACCCCTCCAGGGATGGGGCACCCCACAGCTTCCCTGGACAAGCTGTGCCAGGGCCTCACATCTCTCACAGTAAGGAATTTCTTCCTAGGATGAAGTCCTACCTCCAACAGGGACTGTGACACTGCTGGTAACCTGCTGCCTCTTGCTTTTTCATATGTGGGAAGGAGGAAAAAACTATGCTAAAGCCAAAAATAATTGTGTGCATCAACCCTCAGAATTGCTGAGGTTCATTTTTTTCATAACTTCACAAGCCACTGTTTCAGGCTCAATCTAAACACGGAAAATTTGAGCCTCAAGACAGTGGCACTTCGGACGACATGGCACTGCAAAATAATGGGTAGGAACCAAAAATTCTTTTGCGACTGTATCTAAGAATGGATGCAATCAACGCAAATATAATCTCATCTATAAACATTTAGTACCCAAAATGGCATAAGATCTTCTTTCTTCACCACTTGTTGCCATTGTCCTTTTTCAGCAGCTGATTTTCTTTCCTATGTCATGACTGAGTCACCATCCCTGGAAGTATTTAAAAGATGTGTAGACGTGGCACTGAGGGACACGGTTTAGAGGTGGACTTGACAGAGCTGGGTTCATAGCTGGCCTCAATGATCTTAAGGGTCCTTTAAACCTAAACAATTCTGTGATTACTGAGTACCCTATCTTAAAATGAAGCAAAGAACACACTCATCTACTGCTCAAGAAACGGCAGCTTGTCTGAGTCAACCTACAGCCAAATTGAAAGCTGTTTGGTGCTCTGCAGGTATCTTGTTAAAATTTCATCAGCCCAAACAGTCTTGACAGATCTGATTTGGGTTTGCTTTTATCTAAGGACATGTACTTGCTTTTCAATAGTTAAGAAACCCTGTTCTCTTAACTCCCCAAAATATAATAGCCTAGATAAGGTGCAATTTTATTTCAGTATTTTAATGAAAACCAAACCCAACAGAAACCCCACCCCCAGCTCCCTCATTAAGGGCCTGATCCAACTCCCATTAACGTCAAGAGATGATCTGCCACTGACGCACTCGAGCGCTGGCTTGGATCCTTAGATCATCAAAATTTAATTTCATCTACCAGTTATGTTATAGAATCCAGAGAAAACATGACGGGTGACTGAAAATCGAGCTAGAGCCGATTGTAGCTGTAGCTGTCACCAGCAGCCTCCTATTTTAAACATCTGCAGGCTGTACAGCCCATGTTGGGAGCAGCAATGCGTGCACACACGCACACATATATGGACACTGAGTCATTTGCAGGAACAGACAGTATAACCCACAGTTCTGAAACTCAATTAGGAAAATACCAGTTGGAATTAACCAGAGCCACATTTTGTTATAGAATCTAAGCTTTGCTGAACAAAAACTAATTTAGGAAACTGATGACATCAGAAATACTGAAGTTGGATAATTCTAGTGAATTGTATTTCAACCCAGGCTGAAATACATAAAGAAAAAGACTGTGCTTTTTATTGGCAACCAAGATTGCCAGAGGTACCAGGTCTCCTCCCAAGAACTATTAAGCAGTCCTTTCACAGAAGTAGTGCGTACACAATACAACATTTTTAATGACTCATACTGTGTCTATAGACTGAGTATCATGGGATTCAATCCTCACCCAGCATCAGTAACATCAGAGTTCTAAAACACTCAAAAAAATTGAGCTGGTAGAGAAAACAACTTACAGCTGTCTGTACCACCAAAAACCAATGGGTAATTGAATTAAAGGAAAACATCCATTCATAACAAAGCAAGTTAACAAGAGCTAGGTCTATTTTAGTGCAGATAAAGTAGAACAAGAATTAATTGAAAATAAATTTGTTATATATTCTTGTCTTGACTTGGAAACAACAGTATGAATCAAAAATCATAACAAAGGAAGCCATATGATCATATAGAATCCCACTGCTTCAGCTAAGAAGAGAAAAGAGAAAAAGGGAAAGGGAAAGGAAATGCTCTTCCAGCAGTTAAGATCTCTGAATTGGGCTGTGTTTTGCAGTCCTTCTGGCTTCTCTCCTATTTCCATCCACACTGCCAGGAAACTGCTGAAGCTCCACAAAGCTGTTACAGAGACAGGACATTCCCAGACTGCCATTGTGCCATTTGGTGGAGCACTTGCTAATTTTAGATTAGAGGAGGAACACACTGGGACAATTAGCCAAGAGCCACTCCTGATTCTTGCTCCAACCCATCCTCAGACAAAATCACACCCAAACAACAAGACTGACAGCAAATCTTCGAACACAAACAAAAAACAGAGGCCAAGGAGGATCCTCCATGCCTTTTTCTGGCAGAATGCATCTTTTGGGGAACACGTGCCTTTCAACCTCAAAAGCAAGCACTGGAAATGGAAAGCCTTTTCCCCTCACACAAAAAACCCACCTGGGATTTCAAAAACTGTTTAAGGGCAGAGGGCAGGGAAGATGGCCAGGGAGCTCTCCCAAAGAATGCATGCCACAAGAGATTATCTAGTTGCAGAGATGATAATATTTGATATGATATGGTTTGATAACACTCAAAATCATCTCCATGCTGAAGGGCAAGAGCTCTTCCACCTGTCCCTCCCCTCTGCATCACCCTGAGGGACACGAGTAGAGCAAGGAACAGACAGATCCCCTGGAGATAAGGAAGGGAACTCGTAAATAAATATATACAAACATCATACCTTTAACAACACAACATCTACAGTCCTGTCCACCTTGGAAATGTCGCACAGGCTGTATCGCCTCTTGTGGCGTTCGTACATTTTGTCCAAAGAGCCGGGAGTGGAGGAGCAGAGCCCACCATGAACCCTGGGCTGACCACGGCCCCAGACCTCTCACATCCGTGCTGAGGAGTCCCCGTGTCTCAGCACACCAGCCTGCCCGAGCTTCTTAACAGGAAAATGAAAATCCCAGCGCTGCGCCCGGCTGATAAAGTCTTCTTGGAACAGATTTGCTTATACAGGCAATGCAGGAACTTATAGCAAACAAAAGATATTTGAAGACAGCTTTATACATATAGGATTATTTTTTTTGCGACTGCTAAGAATGGTATCAGCCTTCCTGTTACAGTAATAATAATAAAAAAAAATGTTTTCCAGACAACTTTGATATCCAAAAAGCACCAGAATGAAAATCCTGGCCGAAAAGAGAACAAAAGCCAGATGTGTGCAGAAGGAATACTGACGCTCCAAGTGGAAAGGCAGAAGGTAGGCTCAGCCACGATGGATCTAATTCAGGAAAAAAACAAAAACAAAAAAACCAATCTCCGTATCCAACGCAAATACTGCCACCAAAGTGTTTTGTTTTTCACGCTCTCATGCACTGAAAGAAACAACAAAAAAAAGTACTTCCCTCCTTCCGAGTCAGTTCACTGTTCACCAGGCAAGACGGCTTGGGTTTGCGTTAAGTTTAAATTTCTAATGACAGCACTGGGCAAAAGGAAAGAAAATAATGAAATAAAGCCACTCCCTCCTGATTTGGGCTGGGACGTCACTGCTTGCCTTTTTAGTCCTGCACCAGTGTTCTCCCAGCTTTCAAATTTACTTTGCAGTTGTGGGAGCATGATTCAGAGAGAGGAAAAAAAAAAAAAGATTCAGAGAGAGGAGGGAGCGGGGGAAGAAAAAGCAGCAGCTTTTCATTGCCAGCCTCTTCCACCTCTGGCTGCAGGCACTTGGTGTGTTTGCTCGGTCCAAAACGAGACTGAGAGCAAAGGGACGTGTTTTTCAAGAGGTAAAAAGACTCTCCCTACTCCCCCAGGCCAGGTGAATGAAAGACAGTTTCAAGGTTAATGCTTTCCTAAACTAGGAATGGAAACTTATGATTTAATCAGCGCACATGAGAAAAAAAAAAAAAAAAAAAAGGAAATCAGCCATTTACTTTTTTATTGGTTTGTTTGCAATACAGAGCAAAGATCTCAGCAACTAGTTGTCCAGAAAATACAATCTACCCTCTTCTCTTCTCTTCTAGCCTGAAAGGCAGAGCATTTTTCTTGGGGAAAAAAAAAACAACCTCAAAGTTTTTTGTCTTTCTAATGCCGGGGCCAGCGCGAGTCTCTCTGCTCTCAATAGCTCATTCACATCAGCTGGGCCCTGCATGCTCACTGCCACATGGTTTCCTGTTTTCAAACTGCCCCCTTGCAGCCCCCTCCGCTTTCCACCCCACCCTGACCTCTCCAGGGATGAAATCTTTCCATACTTCCCTGGCTTTAGACATTCTCTCATTCACCGATTCAAAAGGGAATGGGGGCGGTTCAAAATGAAAGGAAAAAAAAGAGAGAAGAAAAGGGGAAGCCGAGTTTTCTGAGACTGGGAGTTTGTAGCGACAAGAACTTGCTGCTTTGCTAGATGGAAAAGCTGTAAATGCAGCAATTTTTAATCCCAAACTGCAAAGCAGAAGACGCAGAATTGGAAACAGCACTTATCAGCCCGAGGTTTAATTGCCAATCTCCAACAGCCACCCTCGGCAGAGCCAGGAGAACTGGCCCACCTCCTGCTGCTGGGATTTTCTCCATTCCTGGAGCTTAGTTAGGGGGTTGTAGGTCTTTTCATCCAGTCCTGTAGGGTGGTCCCGGTTCCCTCGTTGTATAAGGAGATTTGTGGCCAGCAGCTCAAACTCTGGCAAAGGTGACTCAAACCCTGCAGCCTACTGGAACGGATAAAACGCAAGTTCTCGGTATTTGTATACAAGATGAGTCTTCCAAAGGAGATCTAAACCCATCTGCTGCATGCAAGCACTCCAGCTTCTCTCTTCCCAGTGCTACCCAGTCTTCTGACTGTCCAAACACATTGCACCACAGCCTGCCTGTGAGTAACACAGGAACTGACTCCCCTCCTGTTTGGTAAAACACCAAAAACCAGGAATTTACAGAACCACCTCACACTCCTGTGCGCTCCTGGATGTGACGCCCCGATCCGTACAGTCAGACTACACAAAAGCACAGCTACCCTACAGATTCAGCAGACTCAGTAGCCAAGTGAAGAGCATCTTTTGCTGACACTTGGTGACACAGTGGCCAGCCCTGACACAAAGGTCGGCCTCGGGCCTTGCACCTGAGCGTATCCTCAGGCACTGGAGCAGGCTGGAACTTGAAGCAGATGAGCTGCTCCCGGTGAGGGACACGGGTACACTCTTACCTAGTCAGTGCCAGGGGCTCCCCACACTTTCCTTACTTTCCTTTTTTTTGCTTCAGTCTCTCCCTCAGATCCCAAAGCTTCATCTCCACCACACCACCAGCTGAAGTGAGGAGGATTCCTCTACAAGGCTGTCCTACAGCTACAATCCCTGGCTCAAGATCTCAGCCAATGACTCTGTTCTCTCCAACAATGAGCAGAGCTTCTGCTTTCAGTATTAGAACACACACAATGTGGTCATACTTTGGGGACTTTCTGGAGCCACCAGTTTTCTCCACAAGTAATGAGTCCCAGCAGTCATGTGCCCATCCAGAGGAGGAATCAGAAATGGCTGTGACAGCATTCAAACCCTTCAAACCCTACCATAAAAGGTAGGGATTTCCTCAAATCTAAATTTATAAGGCAGGAACTCATAAACAGAGCATGTGAATTTAGTTCAGGTGTAGGAATTTGCAACAGTCACAGTGTCTTAACGATGCTCTAATGTTTCATAATGGAGCGCCTTCTTTTTTTAAACTGATCGAGCAGATAGATTTGTTTTCAAATCAATATAATTACAGTTGCTGGTATACCCAGCCAAGATGTATCCTAACAACAACTGCACAGCTCTGCTCAGACACTCCATTTAAAGCACTTCACCTTTGATCCACAGAGTTCCTCTGGCAACCAGAAAGAGATGTCCAGCTGCAGGACTCAAGGAATGCTCACCATGCAGAGGAGGTGAGCATCACCAACTGTGACAGTGCATCTTCCACACAGATGCAAGATGGGTCCAACTTGTAGCTGCATCAACCCCCAGTCTTTTGTGGCTCACATTACCTCACCCTTCCTGCAGGTAAGGGGAAATGAGAAACATCTCCAGTCAGAGCAGATGGGAGACACGCTGGGAAATTCGCAGCTTTCACAGCAGGAGGACAATTTTCCTCAGCTATGCACAAGCATTTTGGGACGGCCAAAAGCCACAAGTAACCCAGTGTGGGCTTTCATGGGGCAGCAGGGAACAGAAAGCTCATGTGGAAGGTGCAGACAGGTGGAGACAGCCAGCCAGGGAAGCTACAAGAGCCACACAAGGCTGGGTGACTCTGGGCACAGGATGCGTCCCAGGACTTGGTGCAAACCCCAGGACTTGGTGCATGTCCTGTGAATCAAGATGATAACCTGCCTTACTCCTCAATTACGTGTCTAGATCTAGTAAAGGTTGTCAGTTGATCTCCTTGACTCCCCTATACCTTCAGCCACAGAGGGAAAGAATCAATACACACCAAGAAAAAATAACCCCTTCTCTCCCTTCTCTTTTTCTTTTTTAATTTAAGCTGCCAAATCCCTAATTTGTTCCAAGAGTTTTTTCTGTAGTTATGTTCCTGATTCACAGCAAAGATCAGGGGGCCAGTGACGACTACAAACGCCCAAGTGTTCGTCTCATCTTCATTTCCAGACTTTACTGTTGAAGGGGGTGGGGAAACACAATATAAACAAATAGAAGATAATGTGCCAGACACACTCTCCCTTGGGAGACCATCACTCTCTTCCCACATTAGGTGGGGCTTTTGCTGCATTGTTTCAGGCTAGAAATCTTTGCCTTGCACACAGCCTGCCATCCACACAGGCACTGTTGGGCAGACACAGAACACAACTGGACAGGGCAGAACAAAGGCCCCCAGTCTCTTTTGTCCAGCTATTTAAACCAGTCCTTGAATGCCATACAAGTGTTTAGACAGTATACAGCAATTATGCTCTGAAACACAATGAAACAGACAATCAGAAAATAAAGATTAAATTTAAAAAACCCTAGTCTAACAAGTAAATAATTCTCTCTTTTTTTGGCGAGTTGCTCAAAATGGAGAGGAGACGCGAGCAGCAGCCCCAGCCACCGGCTGCTGATGCGACAGTTCTGGGCTCCTTATTGAAAACATCTGGAAGCTCTGAGATGCTTTGTGCAGACAGGAGTTTGAAACTATCCAATCATTTCATATCCAAACCCAAGTCCAGCACTGCGGATTTCAAGGGAAGGAAAAAGGGGGGAAGAAAAAAAACACCCAAAAAACGCACTTGATCACACCATATGATCTGTAACTCATCCAGATAAAACTCCTCCTCCTCCTCCACCCGCTAACAGTCCTCTTAATGACAAGGAAATCATGGTTATCCTGAAACAGACTGAACTATTGTTATCTGTTTCAAATTACTCTTGCCATATCGTTATGAAACACTGCAATGATGCAATCTGCAGAAATACTCAGGCGTATTAACTTTTTTAGCCGTGACTCTGATAGGAACTAATGGAGCAGCAGATGAAAGGAAAAAGTTCTCCCTGTTTTAAGCAAGGCAAAATCCACTTTTGGGCACTAAAAGGAGGTAATAATAAATTCATCAGACAGTAAGAGAGAAGAATTACAATTTCAATTGCTCTTTTCTTAAAGCAGCTTTTTGGGAAGGCTTTTTAAAATTTTACATTTCTGGCACTTGCAAGGATAGACAAAACAAATCGCTTTTTTTGCTAAAACTAAATAAGGCAAAGGAAATCTGCACTCTAATGCTGCAAAGCCTATAAGAGGACCACGTCCAATCTGGAAAGGAGAGCACATCCATCATGTCTGCTGGGAGGGAGGTCAGCACCCATGTGAGACCAGACAGAGATGGACACTCAAATGTGGATTTTGAAGCAGACCAGGCTGCTGTTGACCACAGTGAGCACTCACACCACAGACCTTGGTCAAGAGCCCTGGATTTCTCATGGCATTTCTCATGTTTGCAGGACCACTGACCCAGTGCGCACTGTCCCACGGTGCCTGTCCATCTGCATCCCTGTGGGGTGGTGGCACCTCGGTCCCGCTGCACCCCTCTGGCCATGGCACAACCCACCAGGGTCCCACCAAGCTACAAGTGGCTCCAAAAGGCTGGTTATGGTTTTGAATTCCCCCACAAGGTAGAGCACGGAAAGAAAAGGAGTCACACAGAGGGACATGGACAGTCCCCCACAACCAGACATCACAGGAATCCCATCTGTGGCAAATCCATGCTACTCTGAGGAGGAAAGTCAGTGATGCAGCAACAAACCTTCACAATCCTGACCCTAAAACACCTCCATATTCATCAGTTTGATTTAATCCTTGTGGCAAATCATCCACAGTACCAACACAAGTTTTATTCTCCAGCCTGGGAGTCTCCCAAAACTTCCCTATTTAAATCATACATTCACACCAAGGTCTGGAGAGAGGTATTTCCTCACAGAGCAACACTCTGGGACAGCACGACTGAGCTGAATTTAACATCAAACAATCCACTGTCCAGCTGCAGCCTGTGTTAGAGCTCAGACAGAACTGTCTAGCAAACAGCTAAAGAGCCGTGAGGGAATGAGGAGGGCTTGGAAAGCTGTCAGACATATGGATACATGGAGCGTGTGTTTTGACAAAATACAAAAACACCTTGAGAGACCTTCAGCCACTTCCTGACCTTCCCTTTTTTCTAGTATTTCTCAGAGACTCAGTGTACATTTTTCAGGAATTTCTATTGTCCAAATAACCTTCAGAAAAATGCCGAAGCTTTGGTCAGCCACGGAGCATGCCTGAACATCCTTCCAGAGGAAGTCAACTGCCCATCTTACTGCTCCCAAATGGCTACAGGAGAAACACAACCCACGCAAGAGATTAGCAACCCCTCAGCTGACTCTACATCACTTTGCAAGATCTGCTTCTTCCTTTACCAAAAATAACCGCAGTTGGGATGTCTAGCTGGCTGAAGTGCTGTGGGATCTGGGACCAGGCCACAGATATTTATTTAGCGCGTTACGGGAGTTGAGAGAAATACTTCTGCTGTCAAGCACTGGACATGTTGCTCTGCTCAGTGAGTTTTAACATCCTGAAAATAGGGAAGGCAAAACATGAGTGGATAAAGCAGGAACAGTCCCAGAAGAGGCTGTCAAGGAGCACCTGAGCTATGAACTGCAGGAACAAATCAGCTGCACATCCCCTGTGTCCTCCTGTCAGCTCCTGTGCTCAGGCACTTCCCACCAGGGCACAGGGTATACTGACTTACAGACTGGGTCAAACACCAAAAAAATGGGGACTTCTGTAAAGAATAACACAATTTACAACCAAAACAAGTGGATGCAAGATAATGCTTTGATTTCACAGCTGGCACAGCCCAGCCTGGAGCTGCTGAAGAAGAAATGACGCTCATTTCTCTGATGTCATCCAACACTTAAGTTGGTCACAATAGATTTGCTTATGTTTTCCTCTATGGTTTTCAGTTGCTGGCAATAAACATGTAAAGTTTACATGCACACGATGAGTGATAATCTTCACTAATTACTGTGATCTGGAAGGATAATGACATAAATAAAGTATTTAAAATAGCAAATTGCATTTATAGGAGTTTCCAAACCATCGTAAACATTATACAAGTCACTTCAAATTGGTTTACATAGACCATCTCTCAAATACCTGAAAGCCTGCTCAAGCCCAATCAAGCAATGTCTAATAATTTGTCCTACAGAGGAGGTAAGGAAGACATCACTGCATTTGTCTCAAATGCAAGAAAAAGGGGATGTTTTATTATCTATAAAGTCCATCTCACAAATTCAAAACTCAAAGGAGTTTTTCATTTTTAAATAATCCATAATAAAAAAGCAAATTCTGACATGATTGAGATAGATATATGATATAAGAAAATATTGATTTACACAACTAAAAACATGTGCTCTGTTCTCCCACAACAACACATTCTAGAAAGACCGAGTCTCTACAGTTCGAGATAGGAGGTTAAAAATTAGTTTGAGTTTTTGTGCAGGAAAACAAAGCACCTCACATTTCCAGAGAGCAGGAAACACCCCTGTGCTGTGGGCAGGGCACAGGAGCAGGCAGACATCGCCCGAGCCACTCCAGGATGCCTCAGCATAACATGAGATCAGTGCCATGAAATGTCTGATGGATGGTTCTATCTGAGGAATTATGTCTTTAGCTAAAAACAGAGACAGGGTAGCAGATTATGTAGATGAATTGCAGATAAAGCCCAACAAAAATGACGTACGGCACGAGTGAGTGAAATTAATGGACAATATAAAAATGACACATCTTGAACTGAGGAAATTATTCAACTTTTACCATTCTTTCATGCCTACAGTTTAAGGCACTGTAATCTAACTGAAAAACAGAGACGGGTCATTCAAATGAATAATTCATGCCAGAAAATGATTCAGCTTCCCTTCTGTTTTGTTGTTTTTTTTGTTTTTTTTCTTTCTTTTTAATTGACGTCCCCAGGACTCAGCCCTTAGGAAGCCCACACGACCCAGCGTATTGTCCTGGCCAGGCACTCTGTCAAAATGGAAGAAGTTATCTTTCCTTTCATCTTGTAACTGAAAATCTGGGAAGGTAAGCGTTGGGAAAGCAGAGCACTGTACAAAGGCACCCATCATATTCCCAGGTCAGCGTTTTTTGCCTGACTGTTAATGAAGGCAGTGGATTGAGGATACTGTGGCATTTGTTTTGCCTTTCCAATTTCTCTGTTTGCTTTGTGGGAAGGAGGATGTCAGCCCCCACGGGTAACTGAGATGCTCTGAGTGCAGCCAAGCCCCTCTCCCAGCAATAACAGGCACTCCAGATCACCCTCCTACCTACACCTGCATCCAACCAATATTTTCGTGCCCTCTCTCCATGCATTTGGAAACCTGAAATGAAATCCAACGCAAACTCTGAGAGGAGGCCTTTGGAATCCAGCTCCTGCCTGGGAGGTCTGCTTTAGGACCACATGAGTATTCCTTTGCTCACTGTTTTATCCGTTTCCCTGGTAGTCCTCTGTAAAGAGTATTAAACAAACGTCTTTACAGCTCAAGAGCCCAGGAGAGAATGTTGACCCTGTGGAAAAAACCCTGGTTTTATCCGTTTTTACCCTACTTTCATCCCTCTGGACTAAGGATGTATATACAAGGGTAGGGATTCATTGGGTCCACAAAGTCATCATAAAGAACTGCTACTTCAATCCATGCTGAGTATGTTCTGCCCTATAGCCTGATTCTAGAAAGTAATTTTAAAGGAATTTCAGGGCATAAAACATGTATAATTGCAGCCAGATACGTGGAAGCATCACCATTAGTGAGGAATTTTCTCAACTGTTGATGCTGCTCCAGAAAAAGAATAAAATATTTATTCTAAGGTTATAAACTAACATATCCTACACCCCTACCAGCTTGTCAAAGATCCCTCTACAGTAACATTTGTTGTTACAAGGTTAAATCCTAACTGGAATAATATGGGTCCCAAGCCCTGCTCCTTTGCCTCTCCACTCAGCTAAAGCTATGGAATGTTCCTGCAAACATGAGGAATGTCAGGCCAATACAGGTGCTTTAGGAAAGTTTTAGCTGCTGGGTTTTTGTGCTCCCCTCTCTCATTCCCCACCTGCCAGAGATGCTGCATTGCCATATATTTAATAGCTTTTTTCAATAGATAAATACATGTAAGACAATGGATGTTGACAAATGGCGCCAAAAATGTCAAAAAGCAGCATTTATTATTTCCTGCAATTTCCCTGAGTTATCCTTCTGATTTGGACTGTCCCAGGAGCTGCAAATTGCTGTGCTGCAGATAAGAAAAATGAAGCATCTGAGATTTCTTGCCAGTGACTACAAGGAAAGGGTTGGTTTTGTTTTCTTAGGAAGAAAGAGGAAAATGTTCTGAACCTCGCTCTTCAGGCTAAAATCCAAAACATTTACAAGCCTCAGGAGCACAAAAGCTTGCAGATAACCAGCAGAACTAATGCCAGTTCCACCAAAGCAAACCAGTAACAGCAACTGGGAGGAATGCAGATAATGCAGCATCCTTCTTGATAGAAAAAAATTTCTATTATACAACAGTTAAATAATTTAACTACTTCAAGTTATTATTCCTCAGCCAGTCTTTTTTGGCTATCATGCAGCACTAGTCTCTTCTCTTTCTGAAGTTTGCCTTTTGGAGAAAAAAAAGGCAACTTCAAAACATGCAAAAATTAATGAAACCCATATGTGGGATACTGTCATTATTCCATGTTTATAAGAGGATCAGGTTTTGTTAAATGGGCTTAGTTAATGCAGACGCGTAAGCAAAAATACCCAGCAAAAGATCTGAAAGATACTGAATGCAAAATCTTTTCACAATTTAAACTAAAAGCCACTGTGTATTTTGGTGTAACTTTGTTTATGGCTTCTCTGTCAGCTTATAAAGTTCTCCTAACCAGAGAAACGTCTCCTAGATAAGATTTTACCTTTTTGACTCTTTTCACCCTCACTCTGTATTTAAGCTGGGCCAACCTAAAAATCAATGGCTTATGGAAACATCTGTTGATACAGGCACACAATTCTGACCTTTTTCAACAGCTGTTGTTATTTTATGCTCTTTTTTGGCTAGGCCAGTTGGTAAGGCTGGAAGAAAATAAAAGTTGGGCTCCTTTCCTGACTTTGGTCTCTCTTTAGAGGCTGCAGTCAGCACCTCGTTCCCTCTCCTGTACCGGGAGTTTGGGGGGAAAAAGGCTGAATGTCCCCTAAGTCTGGCCTTGCCTACCAGACTCAGACAAGAAATAAATTAAATACATCTCACTGAAATACGAGCTTAAAATACCCCCTTGCTGTGGCTGCTTTCTGCCCGTGCAAGGGACCAAAACACCTCCCACTGCCCATCTTCCTGGCTCCCATTTGCACTTCCAACAGCAATGCACAATAAACCGCAGGTTTGTCTTGCCTGCCCTCCTGCTATTTCATTGCCAAGATCCAGACATCTGCCAACATCCTCCATAAAAGATAACACACAATATATTTTAAGAGCCAACCTGCCAAAAGGTTGATTTGATGCTTCTTTAGACAGAGCTACTTCCCAGACAGAGAACACACACTGCTCACAGGAAAGCTTGCATAAAAACAGAATGTACTCTTCTTGCGAATCTAATGACTGCCTAACAAAAAAACCCAAAACAACAAATTCAACCAAAATATCCCATTTTCAACATTTAATTCAGCTGCTAGTTGAAACAAGATGTTTCTATCTAAATTCTGTTCTCCTGAAAGAGAAGAAAACAACTTAAAAAGCTTTTAAAGAGCTCCAGTCTTTTTCAGTGTACATTCAAACTGTCAAGAGCCAAAGAAAGCCAATACCCCACGCACAGACTTTTTCTTTCCCCTTGCTCTTTTTAACAGAGAGGACTTGTTTAATCTTACCTTCAAATGTTTTATTTCCCTGCCATGCACTCCTAGAGTCTCTGTCGTTTGTGCCAACGTTTGCCCAAAAGGACAATCATAAAAACCAGTTCAAACAGAAACTGCTCATCTAGAGGAGAAAGAGCCCCAGGTTTGCAAGCAGAGGAGATATTTCAGCATGAAAGAATTCTCGGAGCTACTCCAAGACACAAATTTTTGTTGTCTGCTGCACTGTAAGGATTTTAAGCCCAGAAAGGAGCTATTTATTTAGTCTATATACATAGATTTATAACAAAGGCAGAGGATGCATCTACAGTCTTCTGGGTGCTTTTTGCATCGTTTATAGCATACAAAGTAAAAGTCAGCTTCTTTAAAGACAGAAAAGAAGAAATAAACAAGGCTTGACAAGAAAAATTAAACACTGTCCCCCAAATATACAGCTGTGGATGAAAAAAGCTTTTTGAGATGCCTCCCGACGTCTCCTCAAAACACATTAAAACCCAGAATTTGCAAAATGTCCTAAAATCCATTTCTGCCCATGATGCAGGGAGGAGTTTCTCTCACCCCTTCCCTTTGTAAGACCCCAATCTTTACAGTCATGCCTCTCTTTGGTTATCTACAAGTAGGAATATACGGACATGATGTAAGCAACCTTCATCCTCTTTTAAAAGGCTCAAAAAGGTACATTACTGCACTGTTTTAAACCTGGAGTGCAGGCATTTGAGGCTAATCTGCCTCCTCCGGGGCAAGCAGGTCAGTAAGCATTTCCTCACCTTGTTACGGCCAGTGAGTTAAAAAAAGAAATAATAGTGGAACAAAATACCAAGCAATCCTTCTTTAATCTCAGCAGATTTTAACAGCCCATCCCTCTTCATGCTTTTGGTAAGAATCAGCACAGTACTTTGGAAAGGCAGAAGAGATTTCATACTCCTAAACACAAGATCTCAGATTGAAACTAACGCTTCAGAGAACTGCACCTCCAGCCTTTGAAAATGTGTATTTTGGAAATATTCCTCCCAACCGCTTTCAGGCATTTAATATGTCCAGCTGTGTTAAGAAACCAAGCAAAAGTTCAGTGTCAAGTAATTCAGGATTATGGTCTTTTTTTTGATTTATGGAGGTAAGCAGAGTCTCAGACACAAGAAAAACAAGTCACTTGATGCTAAGCAGACTCAGTACCAGGGCTCAGACTAATGAGCAGCAAGGGTGAGGCTTCACGTTCCTGCCTCTTATCTCAGCAGCTGGAAGGACCCAACATGAGGAGGGAGAGCACAGCCAGAGACACGCAGAGCCAGCCCCAAGGCACCTGCAAACACAGGACTGGTGTTGCAGTGGGGAGGATGGAAATGCTCCAGGAGAGGGAGGCACGTGGTATTGGGTAAAGATGCAGGTAAGAATATGCCCCCAAATAACTTAAGTGCAAAAATAAGGAGAAACTACTGTAAAATGGTTGTGATGGTATCAGGGCAAAGTCTTTAGGGAGAAGTAATATCTAACCAGGCTGAGGAAACCATAAGCCACCCATCAGGCCTTCTGCAGATCTGAAAGGAGAGCAGCATAACTCAGGTTAAACACAGAATAGCAACAATTCCTGCTTCAAACTACACAAACAGAAGGGAAAGCAAACAAGGTAATCCAGAAATATTTGCTCTGTTTTTTGGATTAGTCCCCTGGGCACAGCTACCGCCTTCATTTTCACTGAGTACATCACTGGCACTAAGATGATAAACACAGCAAGTAAGAAGGGAGGGAGCAGTTAAGTTCGCCACTCCTCAAGAGAAAATCAGAAAGTTTGCTACATCAAGTACATGCTTATTTAGGCAGAAATTTAATGTATAAGTAAAGCAGAAAGAGAAGTGGAAGGAGAAGAACTTTATTAGCTGCAAGAGACCAAATACAAAGAAAGCCTAGTTTAGAATATGCTCCCATCTGCTAATTCCTACAGCTGATGAAGTACATTTTATTAAACCATTGCAAAACATTTTATGTTGTTGCCACAGCCTCCTTGCTGGGGTTATTCCAAAGCAGAAGTCCAAACACAGACCACAGCAGTAAAAAACCAAAGTGCTGATGGAAAGGAGGTACAGCAGCACTGAGAAGAAACTCTTATCTTTTGTGTCTACCTGCTCTGGGGTCCCAGTAAAAAAAGTAACTCTTGTCCATGCTTTGTACATGTCATTTGGACACATCACCTCTTCTTTGGCTTAATTTATGACTAAAGTCTTCTCCCAAAATTCAGAAGTTTCCTTGTCTTGAAAGTTTCAAATTATTTAGTATTATGACAGCAAGGACAGCTATAACTGCCCAAAGCCAAACACAACACCAAGGCACTGCTCTGGCCCTGGGGGTTTGAATTCTGACCTGAAGCTGCCCTAGCTCAGCCAAACCCACTCCCTCCCAAAATTTATTTTAGATATCACATGCTTGGATACCAAATCACGCAGTCCTTCTGGGCAGACTACAATATTTGAATCATCCACTGCAACATTTACCATCTATTTTTGTTTCACAGTTCCAATCTTAAAGACCTCCCCACCACCACCAGTCTGCCCTGTACAACTGCAAAGATGTCCCTGCCAAGCCAGAGAGACACGAGTCTGCTCAGTGCAAGGATGCTGCATGGAGAGGCAGACATTTAGTTATCACCCAGGCTCTACTCTCATCTGATGTTTTAACAGCAGTTTGAGCCCAGGAACATTCTGCAACACAGCTGAGTCACCCAGGGCCACACCGGGATGTGTACGTAACACCAAGCAGAAACAAGACACTGAGCAGAAACAGCTGAGATGCTGGAGGAAAAAAAAACAAAAACCAGGTTTCCACCTTTGCATGATCATAATATAATAAGGGAAGGCAGACAATCTAAAATAGGTGGGAAAAGGCTGAGAATAATAACAAAAAGGGAAATCTCTGAAAGGACCACAAGGTGACATGCATTTTGATTCCATGTTTCCATGGAAAAAGTTTAACAGCACTTCTTATCTTCTTACTCCCATCATTCTTTTCATCCTTTGCTGAAAGTTAAAGTCAGAAATGCTATGCCTGGATATTGCTAGAGCCTGCTTCATCAGTGGCCAAGAGTTCCTGTTCATTTCTCCTCTCTGTCCCATGACTACTCACAAAAATCCAGAACAAATGTATGGGAACATATTTAAAAATCTATTTCTTGTATTTATAAGGTTTTCCTCTAAGGTGGTGTAACTTCCAGTGAACTGCAAAAAACGTAATCTACAGAAAAGCACAAACAGTGGCTTGTCTACACTGTGAGGGGCCAACTCTGGCTTCCAAAATATCAGAATGGAACTAGCTAAGTTCCTTCAGAAGGATAAAAACACAGTGATCTGATACACCAAAGTACCCATTTGTCATAATAACGCAGCCTCCATCAAAAGTCCACATTTGGTTTCCCATGTTATCATCTCAGTTTTCTCTATATTTAGACCAGGAATTCAGTGTGGAGTAACCATGTCTACTGTACAACAGTTACACCACAAAACTTTTAAGGTATTTCAAACACAAATAAAAGAACCCATAGGATAAAGATGATTGGATCGTTCAAAAACAGCACAGTATTTTCCTTCATAAGGTACAATATTCAATGCCAGCATTCCTTTGCTGGAGTAACAGTCTTATACATCCATTACTTTATGGAAAGTATGGATCCATACTTTCATGACTGCATAAAAAATGAATATATCCAACCACTGGAAGAGAACTCCAAACCCAGGATTTTCTATACTTAAAATCTGTCAATCTGTATTTTACAAACTTGTAAAATTACAGAGTTCTGATTCTAAGAAGAGTCTCTGAATGCTACTTTAACACACTGATGAAAAATAATTTGTGAGTGAACCCCTTTGTCTGAAGCAAGCCATAAGTGAGCATTGCAGAAGAACTGTAGTTATTAAACAGTTGTCTTCAATCTGAACCATCTCAAAACTACAGCAAGAATATACACACAACTTTGCCTTCGAGGCAACAGAGTCTGCAGATGAAACTGCAGGTAGGTTCTTGATGCTTTTAACAATGAGTGCGAGAAAAGAAGGATAAACTTTGCTGCGACTGGGAGGATGACAGAGCCAGATGTTTTGTTAGAGAAAATGAGGAAATGATGAAAAACCAGAGTATCAGGCAGCAATCTCTGCCTCTGAAGAACAGTGGCTGAAGGGGAAGGCGTAGGGGAGGAGAATTAACTCACCATCTCCAGAGAACTGGCACAAGCCCCGTGGCCACAGTGGGGGCGGCGCGGGCGCCTTCATCAGCCCCGAGCCAGACCTGGGAGCAGCATCCCTGCGCTGAGCCGGGGATTTGGCTCCGTGTCCACGTTCCTGCCTCGCCCCTTAACACCCGTGAATCCTGTGACTGAGCCTGGAAACTACTGTCTTGAGCTGGGGATTATCAGCATTCTGCATAAAAAGGCATCGGAAATGCAGCGCCCAGAGAAATTCAGTGCAGCACAAAAACTCCTGCCACAATAGCTGTATAAACGCCTTCAAGGCATGAGTAATGGTAAAGGCCGAACAAGAACCCCAGCCTGGTTTGAATTTCTTTTTCTTTTTCTTTTCCTTCCCCCAGCTTTTATTCTTGCTCTCTGCAGCTTGTGTGGCGATGCCCAGAGCAGCTGGCGAAAGCCGGGGTGATGTGTCCTGCACAGCGATGAATTCACTCAGGGCTGGCCAGCTGACACAATTTCCTGACAGAGCTCAAAGCCTCTGCTCTCAGCATCCAGGGCAGACAGGATGCTGGTGGGTGTGAGAAAGGGCCTGGCAGATGACTAGCCCAAAGCCTTGACCCGATGGGTAAGTGTGTGTCAGCCTCCAGCATTAATGCCAGGCTTAGGGCAGGCTCCCCCTTGGCGCCGTTTTTCCATGTTTACTGTAGTTACAGGACAACATTGACAAAAAGAGGGTTACACAAGTGAGTGTAAAGAGGCAGGGTGAGAACACAGCCTATTGTTAAGGCTGCCATTTCCACCACCAGACCCAGCTCTGATTTGTTTCCAACACTTCAGCCACTTGTTCTGAAATTGTCCAAGCTGCTGAGGAGATTTCTGTGCTATTCTGCAGACCTTTTGGAAAAAAGGGATTTGTTACCCCCATCCCATAGCATGTATATGTGTACACCCATGCAGATGGAGAAAATGATCTTCAGTGCACAAAGACAACCTGAATTTTGTCAGGTCCTCAGGGTGAGCAGTTTGTAAAAATAGTTAATTCCTAAGAAAATAAATTGGAGCCTGGAGGACTATAACAACCTCTTGTCTTGGGTCACCAGCAAGGTTCAGTGGTTTGGAACCATGAAGCACCACTTGATCTGACAACATTTGCACCAGACTCTGCTCCTCAGCACCAGCCACAGGAGGTGGGTGACACTGTACACCTTGGCCAGAATTTTATCCATTTATCTGATGACTCCAAGGAAGAGAAACATGAGAGATTACAGCTGGGGGGAAGGAAAAATCCGTGCATTCTTCACACCTACTGTCCATCCCAGCACTCATCTCAGTGCCATGTGAGTTTCTGCTCTCTCCCATAAGCTCTTTTCCATCCCATCCTTCCCACCTTCATCTCCTGCAGTCCTGTTGTCCCAGGCCCCTTCCTTTACACACCCTGCAAGACTCTGGCCAAGCAGCTCCTTTCTCATGTCCCTGTTCAGCAAAGCACAAACCTGGGGGCCTACAAACCAAAACCAATGGGCAACAACAGACCTGAGCCTCTGTCCTGACAGCATCATCTCTCTTATCTGTAACAACTCCCTGTGAAGGAGGTTTCCTGGCCTCCCTAGGTGGTCTTGCAACAGTTTTATGATGATAACAGGATGTTTTCACAACATCCAGCCTAAATCATCCTGGCAAATTAACAAATCAGTAAATTAAACTGCCATGGAAATCTGGGACTTTAATAACCACTATTACATGTTGGCAGACTGCTGGATTGCACAATGGTTTTCTTTTTGCTGCACCGAATAAATTTAGTTCTTTCAATCTCTACTCACGTTTCTTAATCTCTTCTCATTGTTTCCTTCTGGACACTTTCCAATCTGCCTGCATCTTCCTCTGAGCAGGGCACCCCCAAACTGGATTTGATGGCACTGATGATGGCTCCACAGTGCCACACACGAATAAGTCACCTCCCGCACCTTACAGAGGACACTCCTTCAAATATAACTCAAAACAAGATTTGTCTCTCTTGCAGTAGCTCTTGCTGTTGATTAATTTGTATTCCTCAGTCTTATTTTAGCCTATCCCTCTCCAGCTTAAACCTGACTTGGTAAAAGTGCATTTTGCTTTCTCCTTTGCAAATGCAGCACTCACTGTCTGCTTTTATCTCTTATCTGGATGTGCTCTCCAATTTCTTAAGGTCACTCTGAACCCTGATCCTGTTCTCCCAAGTGCCTACAATCCCTCCCAACGTGATATCATCTGAGTGTTATAAACATACTTCCATCTTCCAAATCATGATTGAAAATACTGCAAGTTTCCCCCCAGAAAGTGACCTTGCTGACATATCAATTATTTCTGCACTACTTGGATCAGTGGAGGGATGAAAATGCAGGAGTTTTCTAAACTTCATTCTCTGCAACTTCTGAAAACACAGGCATTAATTAAATACTGATTCCTCTGGTAAAAGTAGGATGCATTCAATTCAATAGGAACTAACTAATACAATTAATAAATGCAAAGAGAAGGCTATTTCCCAGTGAACTCTGTTCCTGAGGTCAGCCAGCTACAATTTCTCAGTCACAGGCTCAGACAACCAAAGCCGTTGGATGAACCCAGCAGCACAACCTTATCCATCCTGCCACGTGAAGACAAAGATTCAGCAAATAATGAATCACAACCAATTTCTGGGATCAACACAAGAGAAGCATATCAGGGTACAGTTCATTTTAAACTGCTGCTTTATTTTTATGATGCTGGAGCCACAGGCTCCATTTTATATTATTTTAATATCATAGCATGCAGAAGCCAAACCAATTTCTCATCAGAGTTAAAAATTATTCCATTTTAAAAATGTTAAAGTCTCATTTTAATAGATCACATCAAGTGATTGTCCCAGCTCTACTCAGGATTCCCAAACTAAGCAGGAAGAAAAGGACCAGGAGAGTCTCTGTCAGTAGAAGCACCCACTGCCCACCATGCCAGGAGACTGGGAAGTTCTGGTTACTGGGTTTTATAGAACAGATACAACCTCTGAGAAAAGATTCTGGAAATTAAAGAAATAGATAATTCAAAAACTCATTTTAATTGGAAAAAAAACGTTTTTTCCACTGTTTTCTTTCCAGTGCTTATAACCCTACAGACCATAATCTTCCTAAACATTTTTTAGCAGCAGCTTTTCCATGACATGCACAAGAGTCTTCTGAAACAACTACAGGAGAAAGTGTGAGATCTTACATATACTGGCATCACAGATCTGGCTAATTCTAAAAATTCTTCACAATTTTTCATTCTTCAGAATTCAGCTTAGAAGAGTCTTCCCCTTTCTCTCCAGCATACTCAAGCTACTGTCCTTCAGCCTGACTGAACTATACAAGAAATCACACTTTTTAAACTCCAAGACTGTTTTTTTTTTAGTAAGCAGTGCGCAAATTTCTCACCCATAAAACAGGGGTTAACAACAATTCCCAAGATCCAAAACTGCCGACAGCACCAGTGAAGCTGCAGAATACCTGTAGCTCCTGACCAGGGGCAAGCACCAACACTTCTATTTGCAGGAGGTTAAGAAAACCACAAAATGGCTCTGTAATGAGAAGCCAGTGAGCACCTGAAAGACTCCTGGCTACAAAAAGAGGCAGCTCTAAATAAAGCAGAGTCAGGACGTGGCAGGAGAGCCATGGCTTTCACCGGCCGGCTCTGACCCAGCCCACACGTGTGAATTAAGGTCTATATATAAGCCTTACAGTCCTTTTTGGTTGTGTTAGTTTTTTTTTTAAATGACCTTAATATAGTGCAGTTGTTATTTGGTTTCTGTTGAACGTAGCAACAGGAAACCCTGTCAGTCCTGCAGCAAACTTTCCATTCCCCTGGCACTCCCATTCCTGCCTCGGAAAAGCCAGATTTCTAAAGAGGTGTTGGACAGGGTGGGAGGGAGAGGAAGAAGAGAAGAAAGCACACACACAAAACCAAAAATGCCCATAAAACATGCAAAATGGAGGCCAAATCCATTTTTTTTTCCTTTGGTCCTTGTTTGAAAGTAAAAGGCCATGTCCTAATTTTCGTTTTCCAACGATTTCTTATTTCACTACCAGATTTGGAAGTATTGGTCAGGAAAATTATCTTCAATAAAGGGTTTTTAGTAAAAAAACATAAACTCAGTAGCATCTTTACACTCACACATTCCAGTAATGAAAGACTTCCAGACAGCAAAAATTTTATTTTCTCTACTCCCTGGCTAACTCACTAAGCAAACAGCTACAGAAATTAAGCCTTAACTTGTTAAAAACATAATAAACATGATTTTATTACAAGCTTTGGCAAGACTGTTCTGCTGCTCAAAGAGCTTTATTGCGTGATGAGCAAAGATTTTTGGAGCTCCACCCTTCAGTGTAAACTCATCCCCACAGTATTTTCTCTTTTAACAGCTTCATAATGGTAGGGGAAGACACAAACCCAGCTGCTCAAAGGCAACGTGCTCCAACACAAGGCTGCCATCAATTTACCATTTACAAAATACTTTCTCAGGAACATGAAACCACACATAAAATACAGGAGCAAATACAAATCCAGCTAGGAAAGGTAAGACTAAAAAAACCACAGCTATTGACAAAACAGAATTTGTATTAGTGGTGCTTTAAATGAAAATTATATTCATGTACAGCTAAATATATACTTTTTTTGTTTTTAAATCACAGACAGTCCTTAAATATGGCAAAGAAGGATTAATAGAATACAATACCAATGGATTCCTGACTCATGGCATGATCTTTTTATATGGTTTCAGTGACATGAGGAACGTGGACTTTCCCCCACATTTGATCCCTATACATCCTCCTATGATTCATTTTTCTTCCAGCTAAGGCACAAACACCCCAGTCCATGCTGCCTTTAGACCTCAGAGTCTGTGCACACACCAACACCACAGCCCTTCTGCCAAAAACTCCCTGGAACCACAAAGCACGAGAGGGGATGGAACACCCCGGCAGCAGCAGTGCAGGGACCTTGAAGGTGCTGCTGGCCCCCACACAGCATCACCAACCTCAAGTGCATTCCAGCTCACAGCTTTTGTCCAATCATACACCAGTCTTGGTACAACCTTGCCCCATGTGGAACCTCTTGGCTCAATCTGTCACCGGCTGAGAAAACATAAATGTGCCTTAATCCAGCGGATGAAAACGCAAGGGTTAAAATAGCCCAGGCTATTTTTAAAAGGCAACATCACTGGACACCGTTCAGCTTTGCAGAGGCTACACAAAGGAAACCAGCAGGTCACAGCAGCAGTGGCATTTCTTTATAAAGCACAGCTAAAGGACAAGGTGACAATACATGCACTCACCACGTCCTCCGTGCCGTCCTTCCGAAAATCCACCTCGTCCTCAGCTTTCATTTCCAACCTCCCTGTACAAACAGAAGGTCCACAAAGGTAACTCAAAAACAAACTTCTTTCAGTGCTACTAACATTTTTTTGTTTACTCAAACCAAACCCCTCCCCCCAAAAAAAGAAAATAAAACCCAACCCTCAAGGCTCTTCAACAAGTCCATTTGAACCCCTTCAAGTCCATTTGATTTCCAAATTCTGGTTTCATTGCTGACTTCGCTGCTTCCTTGCTATTCATTTTAACAACTATTGTATCTGGGACTGAAGTAAACTATGAAACAGCAGAAAGCATAGGGTGAAACTTCTGAAAGCTTATAGGTGAGGCTAAGCACATCTGCAGGTATTTGTCCACGTATTTTCTTGGCTCCCATTCATCTACATAAAGAACCAAACTTTTTTGCTATTTTTCTCCTTACCACAACCCAAAAATAACACAAGAAACCAGCCTTGTCTGCCCACAATAGGTATGTTAAGCATTGGAAAAAAAAAAAAAAAAAAAAAAAAAGGCAAGC
>VYZR01014435.1:348-26452 GCA_013400675.1 Oxylabes madagascariensis
CTGATTATTAGGACCTGCTGTAAGCACATAAATTTAAGCAAGTAAACGAACATTTTTCAATTAAACATAATCAAATAAGAGTTCATCTCTTTTTTTTTTTTTTTTTTGAGGAAACTCTTAATTTTAATTATTCAGGAGGCATTTCAGACAGACATGATTTTGGTTTTGTACAAAACCCCACAAAACTCAGCTTCTGGTTTCATCTTTCTCCTGCCTGAGGAGCTGTGGCAGGCATGAAAAGGTGAGGGACACCATTCCTCCAGGTAGTGATGTATTTGACAGGAAATAGAAGTCTTACAATAAACATTAGCTTTAACATGGCCGTGTAAAGTATTTTTTGTAGCTACACATAATGCTCAGCTACACCTCATGGACATGACAAAATAATAACACAGATTAACATAGAAACGTGGGCTTGACAGGGTTTGGTTTCCATGGATGTGCCCATCCCTACCTTGCCTCACCAGCCCTGATTTGTAGGAACTCTGCTAATTTAGACCAAGTAAAATGGGGCTTTGGGCCATTAGGGCCTTTACAGCTTGTCCCCGACCAACTTCTCATCTTCTCTCTGGAGGGCAAAGAAAAGTTTAATGAAGTAAGAGGAGCATTGTATCCCCTTTCAACAGTCCAAGGGCAGCGTGAATGATGAGAGCAATGAATGTGCTGATACAATGTTTAATGGCTGCAAAGCCGGAATGTTCACACCTGCAAGAACTTCTTTTACATCCATGTCATCTAATCCCACAAAAGATAGCCAGGTTTGCAGAAAAGGTAAGTATTTTCCAGTTCCAGAGGATGCCAGCCATGACTTCACTAGCAGCTTTCTAAAAATGTATTGGAGCTGTGTTCTGGTCACTGAGCTCCTGAATATCAATGCTTATGTTCATCTCTGATCCTAATTCAGGCTTTCTTTTCCAACAAAGTTTGCAGAGTCAAAATTCTGCATCCATTTAACAGTTTTTGAACAGACAGATTTTGGCTTGCAAATCCCAAACAATATAGAGAAGAATAATTTTAGGACTACTGAGACAGAAGAGAAAGGTCATAATGGACCTAATACAAAGAACTGGTAAGTTCTTATCATAGCTTTAGTTGATAGCTAACCATCCATCATTCAATCCCCTGACAGCACTGGTCTGGTCCTAGCAAATGAGTTAATAAAACAACAAAAATGCTTTCAAGTGGATATGAGCAGAATTAAACAGGTGCCTGATGCTTTTGAAAACCTCATTATTTCTACCCATGTACAGAATGACTTTTAAAAGCATACTGGTGATGCTAAAAAGCAATTATAACACGAAAAACATCATTAGATTGTGCAGCAAGTTCTGCTAAGAAGATTGTCTGAGTCTGAATTCTACCAGAGCATGTGGCTAAACATCTTCCCTTGCAGCTACATGAACAGTGCCATAAATACTTAGGTGGCAAGCCATGGAAACATGGGTTTCAAGATTTGGAAAGAGACAAAGAATTCTAGGTTATATTCCCATTGCTGCAAAACATTTTCTTAATTATATAACAGAGCTTGAAATTTATATTGAGGGTTTTCATAGATTTGCATGGAACCACTGATCAGACAAATTAAAGACACAAATTACTTGTTATGTTCCTATATCAGGCCTTAGTAGTGGCATTAAGAATAACAATCAGATATTCAAGTTACTCAATTCTGTGAGATACTTTTACCACATTATTCTAAATTGACAGAATTTATCTTTCAATTCAACTTTTATTTTTCCTAAATACCATCCTTGGTTAATTGAAAGCAAAAGACATAAAAAGCAAGAATATTAATTTTGTTACAGCCTTAGGTACAAAAGGAATAAATAAGCTTCAAGAGATATAACCACGTACCTAAAGAAAAGCAGTTTTATCTGGCAACTGCAAGAAATAAATGGAAAGAAGTTTATAAATAAACATGATTCATTTATTTATAAATGTCTAGAGATAAGAAATAATAATTCTCTGATGTAACAAAAGCTGACGTATTTATTACTAAACATAATGTACTTAACAACAAGAGTTGTAAGACAACGGGCTGTTTTACTACTGCCTCTTAATGGGAATTACATGAATAATGAGTCTCAGGAGGCACTTACCAGTGATAAAGGTAAATATTGGCTCTAAAAAATGTCAGACAAGCTATTATATCTCTGTATTGCAAGCAAGCCACACAGATTATTAGCTATTATTTTGTTTTATTATATCTAGCATTTAATAGCTGGGAATGTATATTTAAAAGATAAAACTACTGATAATATCTGAAAGCACAGTCATTGCAAAAGCAAATAATCATCAGTTTCTTTTCACACCATAACTGTGTCTGGATGGTGTGCAAGAATAAAGGAAAACAAGCTTACATCAAGGTCAGTGCAGTGAAGGATCTTGAACAGAAACCAGCATAGAACAAACAAAATTGCAACGAATCACAGTAAAATCTCAGATGGAAAATATAACTTGTGTCTACTACTATTAGTTTCTATATAGGAACAGAGAAGAACTTGCCTGAGATCTCAGCTTTGGTACTTGACCCATTACAGAGTGTACTTTGCATAGTTAGAATGGACATTCAGTTCTCATCAGTGCATACAGAGAAAAATAACACGAAGAAACTTTGCCTGCACCACACCAGAGGGAATAATGGAAAATAAGGAAGGTGTAGTCAGAGTTGAAGCAGCTTAACAAAGGCTGAAGCAGGCTGGCAAGCAGCAAATGTGCATCTGTATGAAGGGAGGAGGAGATGATGCCACAGCTGCTGGTCCATGACTCCTGGGTTTCATCAGGAGCCAGTGCCTGCTTGCCCAAGCCACCCCGAAAATGTTCCCCTGCCCACTGCACTGCCTGGCAGCCCCTGACCCTGCGGGAGTGACCCGACACAGAGCAGGATTGTGCCTGCCACACATTTCTGAGGGAAACCCTCAGCCTTGGTGTGGGACTGTCTCTGTGGTCCCCTCTGAAGGAACACTGTGACACCACTGAACAATAAGGCTGAAAAGGACACAAAGTTGTCCTTGGGCACTCTTTGCTCCAAAGGGGGACAAATGGTTCTCACAGGAAGCACCATTCCTTATCTCTGAATAATTCTTATTTAAATGTATTAATTATATTAATTTGATGATTTCCACAGTCAAACCAAAGTGTTTCAGAAAGGCCAAGAAACTATTAACATTGGATGTATACCAACAGGTTTTTGTCCAAGAAACTCAGATTTCTGCAGGCAAAAAACCAGGGAGATCAGACTGCAACCTGTTAGCTGCAATGACTGGTAACTCAGGATGTCTGAGATTTAGTTAACTGTTTATCTGAACATTACCTTCAGTCCACCTCTGCACAGTCAAGAGAAAAATATTCACCATGGTCACAATACCATATTTTAGGTGATTTAATCCAAAGGCTTAGCTACTGTTTAACTGTCCAAGGACTCAAATTACCTAGTCTTTTTCTGGGTGGATAAGTAACTTTTTCAATAAAGTGAAATGGTAATAATAATGCTGAGCCGCTTGTATAGATGCTCATGTTTCCCTCTTTAAACAAATGGCGTTTAAAAGGAAGAATTGTGTGCAGTTCACTGGATTTGAAAAAATCATGCAAAGATCTACTCACTTTGTTCTCCCAGGCTTCTTCAATGACCTTTATATTCTGCGGAGAAAAGATGTCAGGTATCAGCTAGGTATTGCTGCTATTAGCTCTAAAAGCAGCTAGGATCTGCGGTGTGCAATTGGGACTTCTCAGCAGTGAATGCTGTACAAAGAGCTATGAGGCAGGTAATTAGAAAAAGGCAGGAAAAGCTGGAAACTTCACCACAGAAATGGTAACGTTCATGTACATTAGAAGTCTCAGCACTGGAATGTGCTATTAATACCCCAAATTCTCCCCCATACCAGGCAATAGCATACAAGCACATTATGGCCAAGTCAGTTTTAAAAGCGAATTCTAAATTAAACAGAAATACATTTTGTGGAAACCTTTTTCACCCCAGTATGTTTCTAGTGAAAAATCAATTACATTAAGATTCTTGAGATAGATGGTTTTCACAGAGTTTATGGAATTCTTAGCAGAAACCTAAGATGTCTTGACAACACCTTTGGGTTTTGTGATTGCAGGGTAGACACATTCCCTTTCTTGCAGTGAATTTCTTCATAAAGAAGAAAGTTTCCTAGGTTTGAATGGTCTCTCTGTGGTGACTGATTCCCAGCTGTAATATATTCCAAAAGAACTGTCTTAACTCACTCTACCCATCAGTTCTACTCTACAGTTGTCACATCTGATGTTCCAGAAATCACCAGTCTGACTTACATTTCTTTTGCCACTCATGTCACTGCTAGCCAGTGCAGAGCAACAGAGGTCAAGGGGCAGAGCTGTAAAATTATGCCAAGATGAGGAAAATCAATTCTGGAGCCCAAAAGGCAAAACTACTGATGCAGAAGATTACTAAATACAACCAGTTGCCTTATGGCTCTTGAATCTTCCAAGGAGGACTCTGTGAGACTGCTGCTCAATAAATATGAAACACAGTCTTAGGGCAAGTCAGAAAAAATCAGATTTTTCTTTTTTCATTGCTCCTAATTACTGTTTGCTTGGGGCGGGGGGGAGGATGGTAGAGTGTTTATAAAATACATTAAAAGTATTTCTATGGCTAACATAACAGAAAGAGTGCAAAACCTGCTGACCCTTAGAGAAATTTGCATCAGCTCTGGGACTCTGCCAAGTGCACAACTATGTCTTAAATATGTGTATTTAGAGCTTAAATTGTGATATGATGAGTACAAACTCTCAACCCTAATGAAACAGTTCTAAACCTCTCATCAAACTATTAAAATGCTGATAATTTTTTTTAATTTATACACATATATATAAATTTTCTCCCCAAGTTCAAGTGATTCTTCTATTTGCCATAGCATTAGTGTTAATTTGCACTTAAATTTTGATGTCTAGACACCTGCAACATGCACAGAATACCATGGTACATAATTTCCTGAGAAGGATGACCAGAACCACAGAACCACAGCTCCTCCTGAACTTTGTGGAAACCAATGGAAGATTTGGGGTTTGACACTCAAGCTTTCGAGCTTTCCTTTTTCCTTCAAGGCATATGTATGAGATAACCACGGTTTTAGATGAACCAGAGCAAGCTCCTCATGAGTGATGTCCATCTCAGTAACGCCCAAAATTTTGTTCCAATTTCCCATGGAGATAAATGGTGAACTACTCAAATGTGTGAATGGCATTGATGCACATAACATGGAGGTGTGATTCTGTCACTGTGATGACGGAGGCAGGGATGCANTGAGGTGCTCGGTTTGGGTTGGAATCTGACCAATCGCTATCGTGTCCGGGGACTGCTTTACTTGGAGCTGGGCTGGTCCAGCCGATGTCTGTTACGCCAAATTCTCTGTGCAGCTACAGACCAGACATATCTGCCACATGATTCTAAGTGGATATTTCAGTATGTACACAGAGGCAGAACTCTTCGCTCATTTGCCACCTTTTTCTCTTCCTTTCTCCACAAATCCTTATTGTATGGGCATAATTTGCTTTACAGTCTTGAAGTTTTCTACAAAGCTGTTCTTCAAGCTGTGTATACATAGACAGAGTTCCCATGAACTAGGCAAGTTAAGGTGGCCACATCTATCTGTAATGCAGTTAACCACTGAAAAGTGGGTGCCTAAGCCAGTTTCGGGTCTTGGCCCATGTAGGCTGAAATGTATTAAGTTTCACTCTTGGCAGATCCTGTTAAAATGATAAATCATAGAAATTCTGTTCTCAGTGGTATTAACAAAACATTTGAGCTAGAATTTCCTTGCAGATTCCCTCAATTTTGCTAAAGCTTCAATTATGTGCTTTTGTTTCACTCTTGCCAAGAATTGTTAGGGCAAGATATAGGGAAGAGACTCAGAAAAAAAAGTGAGATGACAGGTAGTTTCATGCCACAAGGGACTTGTGGGATTAAGAAATACAACAAGCTAGTGGAAAGATTTTGTGGCTGCAGGCAACCTATGTCAGAATTAGAGAGCAGCAGTCCTGGGACAGCAGTGCCCCAAAGCTGTGACTTGTAACAACTGTATATGGCCTAAATACAAAAAAAAAAAAATCCCCATTTAGTCATCTCCAATCAAGTCAAAGGAGACAGTAAGACATAGAAAAGAATAACTAAGTAGTTGCTGCATTCCAGTCCATTCTGAGACTCTTATCCTGAACTAATACAGCCTTTGTATCTGATAAAAAATTAACTTCTGGAGCAAAAGTGTATTGTTACTCTCTGTAACATGCTGAATCACCAAACTGCATCTTTTTCATGAATACAAACTCCCTTTTGTTCTTTGTACTTTTTTAATATAATTTTCCTCCATATGATAAATTGTATTTGGACCAAACAATGGAGAAATGAGTTTGATCCTAGTAAGTGTTAAACAAACATTGGAATTTACTTGGTTAGATGATACTCAACAAGCAGGTACTCAGCAGGTATAACATCAACTTTTGTGTAGTCCAATCTTAATGAATCAGTAACGTACGATTTCAGAAACCTGAATTAGGAAGACAAATGTACAATTGCTGTGGTCTAAACTGTGTACAATCAAACCATAGGATGTGCAAGACTGAGCTATCAGTATAAAAATAGCCTGGTATATACTCAAATATAAAAATTTTACTGCCTGTGCTCCATAAGGTTTTTTCTTTAAAAGATGCATATGTACTTTCTTTTGAGCAATATATTTTTGCTCTAAAAAAGATTTTGATGAGAAGATGTTGGTATTTTATTTCTAAGTTAATAGGCGATATAAAATGCTATGAAAAAAAATGTGGGTCTATATATGATCACTAAAATGTAAGGTTGATAATGTAGCAATACTATTATTGTGTTATCAAATGATTCACAAGAAATAGCAGACCAATAAAATCCTGTTCAACTTCCATGAGTTAATAAAGTATATTATGAATGTTAGGTATATTCTGCTATATATAACATTCCCATATCTGCAGTTTGTTTTGTATTTTATACTGAATAGTAAAAAAAATATTCTGTACAAAAGATAAATAGAAAGAGTAAGAAAAAAGCAGATTTCAGAGATTTTGCTGGAAAGCAAAAGAAGCAAAAATGCCCTATGTGCAATACAAGGCTTGCAAAGAAGTTGCAACAGAAAAAAATAAGAGGGAATAAGCTTCCATCTACCACTAACAAGATTTGAGAATATTAATGTACACCCCAGTACTTTAGTTGTATTTGTATTTCAGCATTTTTGATTCATATTAAGAAAGCAAGACTTAAGTAGTGATTTGACTTAGGATCCTCTCCAGCTGCATCACAAAATTTTGCTAGTGTAGTAATTGAGCAACATAAATATAATTAAAATGGGATTTAATTCCTGATTTATTTGGAGAAAAGACATCCAAAAGAAAAGAACAAGAAAAACATTCCTGCACCCTAATCAGTATAACTGCCATGATCATTTCCTACCTGACCAAAATATCCAATGAGAAATTTCAGCGCTAATTAGAAATATCAGTTTGAATCACTCAGGTCTAGACACACATTTAGAATTGACAATTAGGAGAGTTTTATCTGTGAGCTTTTTGTACCTCAACATTGAACAGAGATTTGAAAAATTTGATACAGTTTGCAGGTTGTATGCTGCTGAGTCATGTGTGGAAAAAAGTGTGCCCGAATCAGGCTGGGATAAAAGAAAAAGGTTTTAATTAAGTAACATATTCCATTTTAAAGAAATAGAGGGTTCCGGGGAGATCCAGTGGCCCTATTGACAGCATGGGTGGCAGTTTTTAGGCAAAACTCTATCATCATAATCTCATGAGGTGATTAGAGATAAAGCCTCAATTAATAAGGATTGTTATAATGTGATTCAAAGTGGATTATAGTATCATTTTACTTCCTGGGCTTAGCAGATAAAAATAGCAGATGAGTGCAGGATCCTATTACCTAGCAATAACATAAAAACCTAACCTACAAGCCCAAACCGGGAAAATAAAACAGAAAAGCAAGCAGTAAAATTACTGACATGAAGTCTAGGCTTACGCTGCTGCAAACTGACTAGGGCAGGGATCTGGGAGCTGCTGCTGAAAATTTACAAATTTCAGCCCAATACAATCCAGTCATGAAGTAGGAAAACGAAAATTGGAATCAGAGCTCCAAAGAGACTGAAGTGGAAAATAAATAAAAAGAATTGGTGTTGGTATCTATTTTTTTGTTTTATCTGTAGTAATAGGATATTAAATACAGAAATCCTGTTCAATTCTGGATGAGAAAACTGAGACAAAAAATGAGAAGATACCCCACAGTACCCAAGCAACACAACAAATATACATCATGTGACTTAATATAGATCAGAATGATTTCTTAAAATATAATAAATTAAAATTTAAAAACTGTCTCTGATAGAATAGGAGAGATTAAAATGTATGTTACGAACAAGGAATCTGTGCAGTAGTTTGGATAAATATTCATAAAATGACATGCTACCTGTTTCATTAAGAAGCCATAATCAAGCAAGTTGACTAAACCAATTAATGTGATGCAGCAGAGTCAAATTAATTGCCCTACTGGGATACTCTCTGTAAAGGTAGAATTATTATTTGTCAGAAAAGCCAAATTCCCAAACTGAAGTGAGGAAATTAATCTGCTTCAACACCAAATCCTACTGACATGTCAAGTGTAAGCCTCTAGGGCTAATTCTCCATCTCAGCAGATACTGATGAGAAGCACATGAGCAGACCAGTCTGGGAGTCCTCTCGGTGTCATCTTGATTGATGACCAGTTCAAAGAGATATTTGTAAATGCTTATTTGGCCCCCCATGAGTTTCAGTCAGCACAACAGACAGCTCAGAGTCCCAGACAATACTGTGGTTTCCTTGAAAAAGGCAATTTTATATAAATGAGAGCTCTCCAGGAAATGACCATTAGCAAAGGAAGAGAAAGAAAGGTTGATAAGGGAGTCAGACACACAGATAAGAGCAGATTGATATCAGAAAGAGAAGCAGTTCTTCCAAGTTTTGCCCTGTGTCACTTCTATACTATGCTGTATCTCCATCCCACTCAGGATATAAAAATTGTATCTTAGACTCTTCCCCCCCACCAATCTCCAGCTCATCCACCCCATCCCCAATCACTGATGATTTCCATGTCCTTTCAGACACTGAAAGATGCTGAGACAACAGATTGGAGGCTCTCTTTCCAGCCCTGCTGGAGCCATCATCCAAAGATTTGAGAGAGATTGGATATAACGTCTTTATAAAATTAATCTCCATCCCTGACAGACCTTGCCACTCAAATACAAAATCAGTCTCTTCTCAATCCCCATGATAATCAAAGTGCTATAGCCCTTGTTATAAATAGATTTAAGTGATCTTAGCTCACGTGTTCCATCACTCTGCTAGACAATCTTACTATCACAAAAGGATTATCATAAATGACCTGGAAAATTCTGTTAACTCACAATGGCTCCAGAACAGTTACAGTGCAGGACACCTTAAAGTCGTTATTTCTGTCCTTAACATTTATTCATAAAAGAAAAATTTGCACTTTGGAGAATTTTTTTAGATACTTTTCTTTCTCTAGATCTTATTTACCTTACAGAGAAACATTCTGAAAACAACAGACATGGTCCTAAAAAAACTCCAAAACCTCAAAAGAAAAAACCTAAAACCTGAAACACATCTTTCCTTATTTTGACTTTAAGATACAAGAAGTCAAGGTTAGTTCTAAGGCATTTTATTCAACATATAACTGAATCCAAGCTCTTTGCACAGATACACTCCAATTAGCCTGTGATTGACAGCTGTCAAACTGGTTCATAATCAGGATTCTTTATAGTAGATATTCAAAGAGACAAAAAAAAAAGTCATAGAAAATTGAATTTTGTTAGTAATCAGACCAGTGTTAGCTCACTGAGATTTTGTTGTTGCACTTTATGTTTTATTCTTTATTTATTTTGAAGACAGACATTTAAAGACATAGTCAGTTTTTCCATAGCAGAGACATCTAGTGGGGTTTATAGATGAATGAAGTCATCCAGGAATGAAAAATAAAATTAGTTCACCTACACAGAATAAAACACTTCATGAATATCTGTGCAATAGCTTAAACTAATGAACAAATATATGCAAAGAAAACAAGTATATGCAAATATGCAGCAAGCATACATATAGTATAATTTTGCAAACTATAAAAAGGGAACTTAATACTAGAAATGACCATTTCTAAAATTAAGAATGTCTTCCTCTTCCAGACTTCTGATAATGTAATATTTTGTTTATTTAAACAAAGGGAAGTTATCAGGAATGGCCACCTGCTCTTCCTGAATGTCTTACAGTTAACGTCTGAGATTATTCATTCTCCCTGCCTTTATCATTATTCACATCATAAGCAGGGGCCATACTATGTTGTTCCAGGTACTATACACACATGAGCTACAGAAATTAGTGTGGTCTTACTGACTTTTCAAAGCAACTTGAAAGCTAGTTTTTCTCACCAGCTCTTTGACACACTTAAAAAGCACTCTTCTGTTTAAGGATCAGTGTAGCTAGAAATCACCAAATGCATTTTCACATCTTCTCTCATTTCCTGCCTTCAACAATGGTCTCACTAGAACAGTAATGTTTAAATTGATATATTCTAGGAATTCTGTGCGCTGAATTTAACCACCAGTGACTAGTCCAGAGAACCAGCTTGGTACTCACAGGAAACAAAAGCAGCCATGAAGTGACAATTACAGATAAGATCACATCATTTTGACTGAGAACAATGGCCCTAATTACCACTCTCTTTGCTTAAAAATTACCTCTGTGTTTCCCCTCTTGCATGTGTTCTCATGTGGACTAAAAAAAGAAACTAAGTATTCTGGAACGTGACAACTAGACACAGGCTGGGAATGGCCTTGTCTTACTGTGAGGATTTCATTGTGCTCCTAATTGTAGCATCAGTGGTCATAATTAAAATGTCACCAAGAAATTAAAAATGTTCCTACTCTGCAACATAAATAAAGCTCTGTTTATTCAACCAGGAGAAGGATTTGTGACACAAAATACCCTTCTACACTAATTTAATGAGCTCATTTTCTGGGGAGGATTAACTGATAAGATGTTTAGATGGAACTTAATTATTCTTCATGAGATAAAGTAATAAATTGGGGTATACTGTGTGGATTAGTAAATAAGTAATTTATTTTTCTATAATTAAGACCCAAGTTCAAGCACCAAGTAAGACAGTGTGAAAAACGATGCTCACTTTTAAAATTTCAAAGGTTTATTAAACCTTAACAAAATACAACTAAAGACTGAATCAGGAAAAATTACAGTGCTGGGAGCATGGAGCTAAACCGCCGTGTGCTCACCCAAATGGCTGCTCCGCCTTTTATACCCCTGGTGTTGCACCAGGTGACCCTGGCCCCTCCCACACCCTGCCAATCAACTCTTCCTCACCATCCATTGGTGGAGACCGCTTCCTTGCAGTTTGATTGGCGGTCAGGTGTTGCCATGCCACGCCCCTGAGTACCAAGCCCACACAAGGGGCGCAGGTACAGCCCTCCCTCCACGTGTCCTGGCTACCAAGGCTGTCCCTGGGCAACCATACGGGGGAAAGGGGACTGTGGGGAGAACAGAGGACGTCCAAACAACAAATCACAATAACATAACTCTACATCAATAAAACGTCCCTTAACATACACGTAATATTCATCCCTTAATTGCGAGAGCCAGCCATCGCATTGCTCATCTATAAGAGATGGGTTGCGATATCAGGAGACTGTATGCTACATTCTCCCAACATTCCTGAGTTTCAGCACATTAGTTTATTACCCAGAATTGCAGGGCATTTAAAAAAAAAAGAAGATTCAATGAGAAAGTAAGTGGGAAAAAAAAGCTACAAGCTTTCATAATAAATATTTACATGTGAAGCACATTTTGTATTCAGATTTCAGAAGCATTTGAACTATAGAGCCCAACTATTCTCAGAATCACAAGATGACAAATTGAGTCTTTTATGTCTGTTCTATTGTTTATGTGAGGTTTTTATAGAGTGTAAAGTATGAATTAGCTATATCTATATAATCTCAGAAAGATTGTTAATACAGATTGTGTAGTTATGCAGACACTTAACACTTCAATGGCGTTATACCTGATAATTCAGTACTCCATCATGAGGATAGAAGCCATAGACAAAAATCTGGAGATTTTCCCATGGTTTTCTTGCTGTGATTTTTGAGTCTGAAGTTTTATAAAATGCTTCAGATCAGTGAAAGCTCTTGTTTTAGGCAAACTAGCCATATTCAACATGTTTAAGCTGCACATCTGTGGCTGGAACACAAAAACCATAGAACCACAGGACAAATGCCAAACCACTGTTGGAGTTTTGGGAGTTCTTTTGCTTGTTTGTTTGTTTTCTCTTAAGGAATTTTCCCCCATACGTGTTGCTAAGAGACAATAAGTACTGATACTTAAGAGAGACAAAAGTTGTCACATCTTAGGGGAGCAGCTGGCTGCTCTCTCTTTACCTGGGGTTTTCCAGGTAAGGCAGAGATACGGCTAGATTTGGAACTCGGAAAACAGGGTTGGATGCAGCCCCTGGCCCTCTTGTGCTCTTCAAATTTGGAGGGGAGAGAGGCTGAGCTGGTGTGGGGAGAATTCATCACCACTGTGGGGGTCCATCTTCTGTTGCTTTTCCTCTATTGTGAGTGGAGCTCTGCTTATAAGAGCAGCCTTGTACTTTTTTTTTCATCATCTGCTTGCGTGCCTCAGGGCAAAAGCCCTGGAATCCCGAGCCCACCTTTCCCTGCCCTGCTTGGAGCCAGCCATCACTGCCCTGTCCCTGCCGCTCCTTCAGCGCTGCTCCGAGCTTTCTCTGCCCTGTAGCCCTGCACCCCTGGCCTGCTAAGACATCCCGCGGTTCCAGCCACAGCCACAGCTTTCGTCTACCACCCCAGGATCTCTGCTCATCCCTGCCGTTCCAGCTCGGTGCTCCTCAGAGCCCTGCTGGGGCACTGGGATCAGACCGCCCCGGGGTTCGTGAAGCAGAGCCTCTCCTCCATCCCTTCCTGTCCCGGCCAAGCCGCCATTATCACGCGCTCCCCAAGCCCGCGCCACAGCGCCCCCTGCAGCCGTGGGGGAATCATTGCACCCGCCCTGCCCGGCCGGGAGCCAGCAGCGCCCCTGCCGGCCGGGAGCGGAACTGCACCCAAGGGGAAAGCGCCCATGGCCGAGAAGGGGTCACTGGGTTTGTGGTTCCGGTTGGTGTTAATGCTGTAGTTAGTGTTTTTTTGCTTTACTATACATACCAGTAAAGAACTGTTACTCCTGTTCTCATATCTTTGCCTGAAAGGCCCTTAATTTCAAATTTTTAATAATTTGGAGGGAAGGGAGTTACATTTTCCATTCCAAGGGAGGCTCCTTAGCAGACACCTCTCCTTCAAACCAAAACAATCACCTAACAAAAATTTACAATTTTTCAGTTTGGTTTCATTTGAATTGAGACAGGTCCATAATTTAAAGCCTTCTGCTCATAACATCAGTAGAAGTGGTAGACCTGGATCTGTTGAGCAATGCTCTAACCCCATTCAGTACTCAAATCAAACAGAAAGGACATCAGCATCCAAAGCATCTTCATTGCGCTCTTGCCAGGTAACCAGAGAAACTATGAGAGCAGGCCGACCTAAAGTCAGTCAATAATACAAGTTCATAACCTCTTGAAACTCACTTTGTTCTTCTGCATTAGCATTTGCAATCAAGCTGTTAGCTGCAATTTCTGAAAACAAATGCATAAATAATGACTGATCATGTAAATTAGGTCATCTATTAGAATGTCTCATAGAACTCTAATTTAGAGGGTGCATATACTCTCTAAAAATACCATAGGGTTCAGTCTACCCATGGCAGGAAGGTGGGGAAGGTCGTACCTTTCCCAGTGCCTTGAGCCATTAGAGTTTGAGGATCTGCAACACTGTGTATGTCCTCCTTTAGTGCCCAACAAGAGCCGTGTCAAAGAGAACACCCACTGCCTTTTGACATTCAGGAAGACCACAGAATTTACTCCAAGTGCTTTCTTGAATTCTCAGGTTTTTTAGCTTCAGATTCCTTCCTTTGAGGTATTTTTCTCAATAAACTCAACATTGTTAACAACTAATCAACCAGCTGGGTACAATGATTAACCTACTAACACACACAAATGGACAAAGAACATTAGCTACAAATGGTTCAAAGATAGAAGATGTATTTGACTTCCACTTTTTCACCAAAGCCTCAATATCTAAATGACCACAAACCATAAATGCTGCTTCTCTGATATTTTCCTGCTTTGTCTCTAATGCTTCTCTGGGTTTAATAACCCTTGTTTGTTTTGTTCCCTACAAGCGGATGTGGTATCCTAAAAACAGATACTCAGGTTTCCAGTCTTTATTCCACTCTTCCAGGTTTGATTCTTTCAGGAGATGGCACAAAACCAGCCATCAGACATCTCTTGCCCATATTAGACAAACTACTGGGCAATTTATTAACAGTGCAGGGGCAGAGAGGGAGGCAAATTACTCCAACCTGGTTTCACACTGCTACCCTCCCTTCCACAGACAAAGAAATCTTACATGTTGTTAGTTATTTAGCTTAAATCAATGAGAATATTCTATTTGGATGTGTCCAACGGCAATTTTTTTCCCTATAAATTTATTATTCCTTTCCTACAAGACAAACATTTATCTTTTGGTGAAATACAGCTCCCCTACCACAAAATTTCATTTCAACAGATGTTATTTTACAGGTATCTGCTGCTCCTTTGCCCTAAAGCTTCAATACTCTTTCCTCAGAGTTAACTTCAGACACTCAAAACACCCCAATGTTTATACCCAGACAGTTTGTTTTGTTTCTATTGCTCCATACTTGCCAACAGGAACAACAAATAAAGAGAGAAAGAGTACAATCTGGTAACCATGTGAAAAATACATTATGATACATTACTTTTTTTCTGTCTACCATGTTATTCTGTTCAGCTTATAATCTACCACAACCCTTGAGCCACCACTTCTCAGACACAGTCCCCTATTTTTTTAAAATTTAACACATTGTGTTATTAGCTATCTTAATATAATGAAATGCTTATTGCTTTTTTCTAACATTCACCTAAAGAAGAATTCAAGTGATTCTGTATTGGTGAACTTTTCTATCTTTTCATTTGTCACCTGTGTTTATGGTTCCACTAAAAACAAAACAGAACTTTGTCTACGGTAACAAATGGTATAACAGTGCCAGTGCAGTGATAAAACAACTTCATAAAATTTATACAGCTTCCATGCTTGGCAATGCTCTCAGTCTCATGGTGGGATTCTTGGGGTTTTCCTGTGCAGGGCCAGTAGCTGGATTTCAATGATCCTTGTGGGTCACAGTCCATGATTCCCTGCAAAAATATGTGATTTTCCCCAAGATAAAACTCAGAACCAGCTGCATTGCAGTAATGGTCGTAAGAACTACTTAAAAAATTATCTTTTGCACCATTGGAAAATGGGACAGACAAGGGAAAGGAGCTGTTTCAATCCACTTCATAAATAATCTGTCATCATCTATTCTGCTGAAGCCTAAATAGTGTCACCATGCCCGTTTATTTTGAACTTGTCACTTAAGGCAACCAGACAAATTATTGACCTCTTCATCAAGCATCTCAGTGTAAACTTTGATTAATTGCTTATGTTTCTTTCTGGGAGTGAAGAAATCACTGAACTGCAGTGGCAGATGAGAGGAAGCTGTGAGAGGCTGCTCCCAAACTCATGAGTGCTCACCTGAAAGCCCTCAGAGGGGATGAACTGTGCTTGGGCACACTTGCATTTGTACCCCATTTGAAACATGAGGAACTACTACAGCATTCAACTCAAAGTCAACTCAAGGTCAAAAAAGTTAAACTTTGAGAATGCTTCTAGATTTCAAAAGAAAGAGCAGCTGAGGCAGAGCTTCCCATGTCTCACTCATTGAACTAAAACAAAGGTACTCAAAAAGCCTTTGCCAAAACAAGGTTTTATTCACAGAAAATATTCAGAAAGCATGCATAGAATTTTTTTGCTGCTGCTGCTGGTTTTAGAAAAGTTTTTGCTAATATATATAGGAATTTTCAGTGAAACTTTTCTTTAACAAAAAGAATTACACCCCCTTGAATGATTTAGAAAGGCCAGAACCCATAAGGAAAAATGAGAAACTCAACCTGATGGAAGAGGACAGAAAGCGCCAGCCTCCCTTTGGAGGCCACTGTGTTTTTTTGAAAAGGTGAGGGGTTGGAAGTGTCATCAAGAAATACCCTCGGTTTCCCTTTTATCATAATGAACGGCCTACTCTTCTCTGGGAGATGCTCTTAGATATTTTTTCTGGCCTTTTCCCTTTTTTACCTCTTTTTGTTCTAGCCACTTTTTCTCTGCAGAAGGAATTGCTTTCCTTCCACTTTTACTTAGCTGCATGCCATGGAACAAAGTTATCATTGATAAGTGAATTGAAATAAATGCAGTTCAGCTTGCAATTCACTAAGGCTCGTGTGCCTGGGAGCCAACACTGAACATTAAATTTAACAAAGGGTTCACAGAACCATGGTAGGCTCTAAATGGAAGACTGAGAGGTCTGAGGCTGAGTAGGTGGAGGTCAGTGACCAAAAGGAAGAAACCTCAACCAGTACATGAAACTTGCTAGAGTATCAAATAGCTACACAGGAGAAAAATTGAAGAAAAATGAAGAACTAGAATATCTCTATTACCTTGGCCCTATTTTTAGGATAGCACTGTGTATATACATATATAATATATATATATATATATGTAGGCTTAAATATATCTTTTTTAATGACTGGATCTCAAAGAAATATTACACAATATTTTTGTACTTCCATTCTTTGGTGAGGAGGGGAAATCAGAAAAATTCATTTAGTAAATTTGGAAAAGGCTGAGACATATTCAAGGCTATCTCTTGTGGTCTTTCCCTGTCCAAAAGCCCGGAAATGAGTAATTGATGCTCATAGTTTCGTGAGTTTAATGTGGAAAGTAGAATAATATGAAATAGAATCCATCAGAAAAAGCTGAGCAATCAGAAACCCTTTCCAAACTGATTTTTAGTCTCTGCTGATACTGAGTCTGTTCCCTGCAAATTCCAATGCAGGAGAAGTTTCATTGACTTAGAAACCTTCCTCAGCCTTATCTCTTGAATTAATATAGCTGGACTCTGATTTTTCCATGAAAGCAACTTTTCAGAACACGATTTATTGTCAGCTCTACTCAGGGTGGAGGGACCTCATTGCGTCCCCTTTCCAGCTCACTCAAGAGCACCAGCTTGCAAAGGTCATGTTGAACCTCACAGTTACTGTCTCCACACTCTCTGATGGGCAGAAGGGAGTGAGAGAGGAGCTAACACATGGTGGGGGTACATGAACTGGAAAACGGTGGGAAACAGTCTGACGGAAGGATAAGGAACTTCCAAAAAAGCACGACAGTATATTTTATAAATGGGAAGTTTATTCATGCGCACCACTTAAGGACAAGTTACCTAACATTTTGATTTATAACTGCTTTAATTTTCCAATTATTTCCCTTGCAAATAATTTTCTGAATTAAAACAACCATCCCAAATACCAGTGATCTCAGAGAACATGACAAAAGCCTTGCTGATTTCCTGATTTTGGCTGTTAAGTGTCATCTCCGTTCCCCAAGTGTGAGAGGGGGATGTTGGGGTATAAAAGAAGGGAAGAAATCTATTATTTTAAAAATGTGTTTGCCAATAGTTAATAAGTCATTTGAGTAGATAACCTTGCTAAATTGAAACTTGTCAGGAGTGGAGAAAAGTCCTGTAGGATGACTGTGGCTTTTGCAACTTTTACCATTCTCCAACCAGATGCACCCTTTTACAAAATATATGTTTCCTTTTAACTGATTTTGTCTTGTGATATTACAAATACAAAGAAGAAAGAAGCTTCTTGTTCCTCAGAAGTTCCCTTAAAGAACTATGTACTAGAGAAGAGATCCAGCATTTCAGCATGGCAATCCTATGGAATTCAACAGCTTATAAATATCACCAGCAAAATGCCTTTTCAGTTTTAGTAGTTTTGAGAAAATGTAGATAGTTCATCATTGCAGAAAGACCAAAGCAACCAAGGTTCCAAACCATGCTGGGTTTTATCTTATACTTAAATTATTATTTAAATATTTCATCTTTAGTATAGAATACTGCTAGGTGCTTTTACTCCCCCACAGAGAATTGAATGGGCTTTCCCCTTACTCTCCCCTTTTCATGGACCTTTTTTTAACTAGAAAGTTCATAAAGGGGATCAAATTGTGATTCTATTGAAGTCAGCTACAAATTATCATTGACTTTGAGATGATTTCAAGCTTCAAAGATGATTACACGCATATATGTAATGTTTTCCCTGAATTTCCTGTATCTCTATAGGACTAGGAAGAAAGTATAAACAGGTAGACTGATCTCCACATTTCTCAGATGGTCCTTCTTCAAAGATTCTTGTATCTTTGAATTTTTAACTTTGAAGTGCTTAGATTCAAGGGAGCAAATATGATTATTCTCTGGGAGATTTTACCATCTTAAGATTTTTTTTTTCTTGAAGTGTTCTACTTATAGCAGTAAACTAATTATATGCAATTAGAACACAGCCAAAGTCTCAGAAAATGAGAAGCTGATAGAAAGCTACAAAATCATAATAAAATGAAAGCATAACTATTTTTGAATACAGAGTTCCATCTTTCAGTCTTAATCTTTTAAACCCTGCATTGTATGAAACAATTATATAATTTAACTTTGCCAAGTGAACATAAATGAATATACATGTATATTCTAAATTAATTAACTGAAAGCTTTGTGTTTGTCTTTCATGAATATTTTAGTAAATAGCCTAATATGAGAAAAATTGCAGAAGCTGCAATTTTAAAATCAAAGTTACAAAATACTAACAAAAATGTGCTCATGAAAGCAAAGTCATATATATGAACGCCTATTAAAATAAATTCTTTGTATTTTCCCCATTTAAAGAGAAACATCAATATTTAAGCATCTGGGGTTAGATCAGTTAGGCTAGAAAGTAAGCAGAACTCAAGTGACTTCAGCATGTTTGTGTGATTTTTTAGAAAACCACTATTCTTGTTCTTTTAAAATAAATTCTACCACAGTTTCATCTGAGTTCAGCTGAGGTACTAAATAAAGGTATACGTACCGTGTGACTGACCCAAATGACCTAGTTAAGTGGCCAATATTGAAATCCTGAAAATCACATAAGGATATTAATCCACAAGCCAAAATCCAGCTTTCTCAACCCCCAAAGCCTCATGATGTTTGCTGTGCAAACACAAATATTGTCTGCCTCCCTCAAAAAATTACAGAATACTTTACCAACAGCCACACAAGAGGAAAAAAAAGATTCCATTTGTATAGTTTCACTGATTTCAAAGAAGCAGAACTCATTTATTCACTCCTGTCTCTACTCCATCATTCTGTATCAAATAATGATAGGAATGGTACAGGAGAGGAGGAAATGGCACAGTAACACTCATTAGTTTGGCTGGTCATAGTTGTTTTCAACATTGCACTTACAACTAATACTGTTCCTTAAAGTTTCTACAACATATAATTACAGAAACACAATTTTTATATTCCCATTAAGGAAGAACCTTGGGAAACAAAACAAAGACCCTGCTGTTGGCAGAGAATGTCTCTGCGCTGCTCACTCCTTGATGCAAAGGCTGGTATTGAAAAATGAAAACAGTAGCCTGGGGGCTGGGAACGTCATCTGTCTTCATTAACCACCATCTCCAGTGCTATGGACTCAGAGATAGCCTGAGGGGAAACAATGTGCCACAGAAAAATCTCCTCCAAATAAATCACATTTTTAAAGAAACAAGTCAAGCACTCAAACAAATGGCAGCCAGCTGCTAGTGTTAAAAAAAGAAATCCAGCCTTTGCTTTTTATATATACTTTCCTGAGGTTTTCAGCTTGTAATGGGAAATTATTGCCATTTGGAAGGAAAAAACAACCAGCAACAACCCTATTTGGCATCATCTCACATTATATTACAAACCAGACTTTCTGGGGACAGGCATATACTTTAATATTCTCATCCTAAATTTAGACATAATAGGTGTGCATGATAAAAGGACCTGCCTTCATAAAAAGTAAGCAATAACATTGTTTCTCTTAGAAGTCTCCCTGTTCTGTTTGGTAAAACCTTCTTCTAGCTGATACAAATCTTGGTACAGTGACTGCATTTTTTCCATCTCAATATTAGGTGTCTAACTCCACTGAACTGCCAAATCAAATGCCAAATGCTTCTGCCTGCTCATGACACTGAACAAACCTTTAGGATCCCTTCAGGTTCATTCACTTATATTTACAAATTTGAGTGTCTGTGCTCTTTCTATACTTTGAGAGAGCCATGGTAAAGGCCAGAACGCACCTGAACTACAGCTCCTCCATTTAGAGAAGTGCTGACATGTTGCTCATGGTGAAAAATTATTATTCTTAGGACTTTATGTTCTCTGGCATCTAGCAGGAGCATAACTTGCCTCTAACAACAACCACCTGTTGTCTCATGGACTGAGAAAAGAGTGAGCTGTGCTAAAAAAATAGCAATGACTAATGCTTATTTTGTGGGTTTTAGCTGATGTGACAGTCACCTCCAAATGACTGTTTCAGTGCTCTGCACAGACAGAGCACCTGCTCCCACGCCCAGCGTGACTGTGGGGCGGCTGCCCACGGACTTCAACACAGCTGCTGCAGAATTCACCCTTAACATCTCATCTCCCCTGGACTACAAACGGGCTAGTGACTATCACCACCTTCAGACATACAGTAAAGTCACCACTCTTGCTGCACTCCTTTGTCCATTTGAAGTATCTGAAACACCAAAAGCCAGCAATTTCTTTTGCTGAATGCAGTCTTGAAGTTAATTTTTAAAATAAGACTGGCTCACCTTCCTTAGCTTAGTGAAATGGAAGCAGAACCTGGCAAAAATGCAGAATTTGGCAGGAAAGGAAAGTTTCTACTTTTGCAAAAGAACAGATGAGCTTCTAAAATACCATTCCTTTTGGATCACATTCTCCAAATCCCCTAGACTAAACCAGGAATCTTACAGTGTGGCACTCCAGCTATTGCTATAGCTTGCCAAAGATTTCCAAGACATACTTTTCTGTATGCCCGCCTGGCTCTTTTGTAAACATGTTGTTTCTAAAACTAAGGAAGCTGGTCTGAGGAGGGGTAAGCTGAAATAATTTGATCATAGCTGCATTTATATTGCAAACAGAAATATCTGCTAAATCACATATGAGCTGCTAACTGGGATCAGAAACAGCTTTGCCCTGGCAGTGGTGCTGCACGGAAGTGTTGGGGATGTCCAAGAACAGGATCAGGACACAAATTATTATGATTTATTTCAAGATTATATTTCCTATTTTAATATAAGTTGTACTTAATGTATAACCTTGCTTTGCAATTCATAGTTTTTCTTCATACATAAGTATTTTAAGAAAATTCTTCCCAACGTCTAAGGACAGCAACAAAACAAGAATTTTCATATGAAGTAGCCCCAGTCATCAAGCATGGCACTGGGGAGCCTGCATCTTGCAGGCCATACTTGTTCTTCAGTATCAAATTGCTGTTCTGTTTAGAAAAAACTGGCATATCGTGATTTCCTTCCCAGTAAAGTTGTGGGATGGGTGCGGGACTGACTTTAAGTCAGCTTGGTGCTGGTTTGAGTTCTCGAGACTTAGAAAAAAGGCTCAGTGAGCTCAAAAGCTCAAAGTGTGCCATGGAAAGAAAAGAACAGACATGGAGCCTACCTTTAAAGGGTTAGAATTTCCCTGAGGACCTGAGACCGACAGGATTGCTTTCACCAAGAAAACCACCGATTCAGCAATGTGAGTCTGATGAAGACATTTAAAGGAGATACAATGGAGGGTGCATGCAAAAAATGATGTGCCATGGCTTACTCCAAGATCTCAGTTTCCAAAAGTGCTATTCAGTATTCATAAATCTCTCTTTCGAAGCCTACACACCTTTTTGGACATTCCAAGTTTCTCACTGCAAAAGAAAGTCTAGGGACTCCCACTCAAGCTCTGCCCAAACCGAATCTTAGCACAGACACTTTCATCACTAAAACAAGGCAATCTTGTAAGATTTAATGTTCATAAGACTTTCTGCTGTGGGATAACTGAAATATATATATGGAAATATGGAGACTTGTCATGCTTATGAAAGCACATCCCAAAGATCTAGAGAATAAATTGACTCCTGAAAAACCAAAGCAAACTAAAATAACACACTTGCTAGATAATCACATGGTTCAACAGTTCCAGCTTTAGATTGTCTAAAGAAGTAGGAGAAATGGGTGTGTCTGAATAGATGAACAGAAAAACTGAGTTTTCTGGACAGGTCTCAGTATATCAAGTGACAAGTGAGAATTCAGTGTGTGGTGTCTTTATCACCATTCACTGCTCTTTAAACTATGCTGCCTTTTACATGATGGACAAAAAAAACCTGCAAAACCATGAAGTCTGACAGGCCATCTCAAGCAACAACTTCAGCAGCTTCCTAGTATTCTTTCAATTCTCTATTTTTGGCACTATCTGCTGTGGATAGAAAAAAAAAAAGCAGCTGACAGTTCTGTAAAAACTCTGTCCTGTGCATCTCACTTTTATAGACAATTTTGAGTGAAGCAGGGCTCCTTTAAACAGGGCCAGGGTGTGAGGAGGGGTCATCTGCAAAAGTGAAAGAAGTAGAACAAAAATGATATGAAATAGTGCAAATTAATCACAACAGGAGCATGTGATAAACTGCAGACTCATGAAAAGAGTTGTTAACACAGATCTGGAGTCTTTAAAAGGCTCATTGGTTTTGTCAAGCTAATGGCACACTTATTTTAAATAAAAGTGTTTTTATAGCAATAAAACTTGCAATTGCATTAATTAGCTTATGTTTTTTTGAAAATCAATCAGATAATTTGATCTTTGTTCATATGTCTAAACCAGTGTAATTGCACTGCCCTTTATAAACCAAGCCCACCTCAATTAATTATTACAGATATTTCTACTAAATTAAATGAGGAAAAGTAGGCATTTGGTAGAAATCACACTGCACAGAATCCTTTGGAAAAGATCCTCTGAGTCAAAATTTGAAGTTTTATTTCTAACATATTGAAAATTGAAACAAGGACCAGCCTGATTCAGGCCACTATTTATAAAATTGCACAGCAGTGACTTTTAGACATTAAATGTTGTTTATTGTCATGCAGCAAGTTATTATGCAGCACATACCTTGTCTTGACACTGCATGTGGGAATTGGAAGATTTTGCTTGTCTCAGCTCCATTCCAGTGGAATTCTATTCTTTAAAGAACTGAAAAGCCTAAAGCTGGTTCCTCTGCAATTAGGACAGCAGTTGAGAAAAGACACCATCACCTACAGGGTGCACTGGAGAGGATCTTATTTTATTTCCAGAATGTTAGAACACTCATCAACAGTTATGTTTTCTCTCCATTGTGCAGTTCTTAATGCAAAGTCGGGAGTGATATTTGCAGAAAATCAAACACTTTTCCCCCAAGTTATGCTGCAAGGGTCTAAAAATCAGTTGTACAAATGCTTTGAAAATGGGGAGATATAATTAATGTTTGATGAAGAGGAACATGACAAAGGGAGAACAAAGACACAAACAAGTGAAAAGAGCAGGTTAGAAAAAGGTCTTTGCCCAAACAGAGAACAGAATAGCATAAAGTAAAATGTACTAACAGGAAATTATATAAAAAAGTAACCCTTACTTTCATGCTGCTCAGTAGAAGATACCAAGTTCATAGGACAAACTGGCAAGTGAGAAGCACACAGTAATTAAGTATTGATGGAAGTATGTAATTAGTAGGTCCTACTATATATGATTAGTTTAGAAATCAAAATAAGTCATTTACTGCATCATTCTAGAATTGGTTGAAGTGACCCTTTTCAGTACTAGAATTGGACAAGTTAATTGTAGCAAACATTAGTTTAATTAATTATTTTAAATTATTTTAACAGATGAATTAATTGAACCGACATCTAAGCTATGCAAATTTGCTCATTTAAAATTATTTAGTGAATGATTTATGCACCATAATTATCCTGAATAAAGGTAAATATTTAAGTTCATCATCTGGATACCTTGAACATATTGACTGTGTAAACAGAATGACACAAGTGTACCCTGACTGTTGGAAGTGGCCTTTTCCTAAAATGACTAAAGAGGAAGATTATATATTTTTCCAATTGAGATAATTAAATAAATGAATTCTACTCCAAGACCCTCTCTCTATGAATGAAGATTGAAGAATGAAGAGCCTTTCTCTTTATAGACAGCTGGTATGAGAACTAACAAGTTATAAGACCTAAAATTTGGTATGAATATACATCCTGAAAATGCGTATTAGTTGTTATACACTCCTCTTCAATGCCAGAAAAATTATACTTCATGACTATCCTTTAACTCATTTCTGACTCAGATTGTGAAGGATGTTTTACCACCACTACTCAGAGACACAGAAGCACGGCTGTTGAACAGCCATGCTCAAATGCAATGCTGTAGTCTGCCTGGTCTGGATTTAGTCCCTTTCTCACCTTGCCCTCCAATTTATTTATTTAAATATTGGACCATTAGAGAGCCTCATACACTGCTGTAGCTCAGTCAGTGCTTTGGATTTCAAAGAAAACTAAAAATAGAATTGGGCCTACTGTGATTTAGCTCAAAATCACCAGCTGTCTTCAAACTCTGACGTTAGGAACATATGCCATTTTTATTTATCACAGCCACCCTTCTGGAATATGTAAGAACCAAACATATGTACATATTTTGGCCAGGAAATTAAAAACACTCATAGAAGTTAGTGAACAGATTTGCCTTGTGTTAAACCTGCTTTTTACCTTGTACTTCTCTCACTATGCAAATCAGATAGTGATTATCTAAATAATGGCATACATCACAGGATTTCAAAGGGGTGGAGAAACTCAATATAAAGCCATACACGGTTCTTTTGACAGCTTTCAGCAGAAAGACATCAGGTATGAGCAGGCTTGTGCTGGTGTCCATCTGTTAAATAGCCCCTCAGAGATTATCACAGCTGGATGTGAAACAGCAGTCACCAGGGAGCTCTTATTTACACCTGTGATTGAAGTGCCCAGCAGTAACATTGTGATAGAAAACTGCTTTTGCCATAACTGCCGTCTGTTTCTTTGCCAAATGTAGTCCCACTGATTCAAATGGCCTAAAACTTACCAGATATTTGTACAAAATATGAGTCTTTAGTCACAGCTTGTAGAAATCACTTAATCATAATTCAATAGATTACAGTAACTATTTATTTTAACAAGATGTGATTATTTCAAATTTGTTTCAAGGTGACTCTGCTCTATATTAAAAAGAAATAAAGAAATAGAATAGAAGCCCAACAGTCTCTCCCTATCAACCTGCTCCAGGCAGTTGTACCCAGCCAGCCAAATTTTTTACTGGCGACAGCTTGAATTAAAACACGTTCTCCATATTTGTGGAGAACATTTTGTCATCTTAGATTAAGTTTCTGTTTTGTTCTCCTTACCCAGAGCAGTGAGTAGAGGCACACATTCAGCTGAAGTGAAAAAGCACTGGGATCCATAGGACTGGAACCTAGAAGTCTTTATTATAAGCCAAATATTCGATTTAGTCCAGCCATCTTTTCATTGTGTAAATGCTCCCTGCATACAGATTTGACTTTGCAAAAAGAGCTGCTTTGCACACAAGTTCCCGCATGCTAATGCAGGCAGAGAGAGGATGCATTTGTGATCAGCTTGGTATGGCACTCAGTGTTTCCAGAGACACTCCCTCAAAAGAAAAATGCACCAGCTTTTGCACATACCTGAAGAGTATTAGAACACGTTTTTCCAGTATCTAAGTATGGATTTCACTGTAAAATAATCTGCAGAAGAAATGCATGCTTCACTCTGAAACATTCCAAACGTCATTGTCTCAGACAAGGTATACCAAAGCCTTTCAGTAACATGGTGAGACGTTTCAAATAAGGTAATACAGAGTAGAAAATGCAGGAAAATTTCCCTGTATTCCTTTTCCAACATTTTTTTCCTCTTTCTTTTTT